>JASDQU010105997.1:59452-70016 GCA_032191745.1 Picea mariana | reverse complement strand
AGATTCAGTAGGTCTATTAGACTACCTTTTTTTCGCATTTCCATCCCTCTTGTAATAAATGACTTGAGCATGAAAGTTGTAAAAGACTATTGGCCACCTAAGACTTGGGCACGAGCATGTACTCTAGAGTGTTTTTTTTCACTTGTTAATTATTTTTTGCCTCCCTTTTGTGGGCGATTAATAATTTCTAAGTTTTTTCACTCAAAACTGACTCCAAAGCTGGAGTATGTGCTGGTGGTTAGGCCTTGGCATGGTATAACCAATGTCTAGTGTCTAAATGTATTTAAGTTCATGCTAGGTCATGTCTATTGAGTCATATGGAAATTGCGCTAGGTCCCCATAGTTTTTTTTTTTTGTTTTAGTCAAGTAATAAATTTCCTGCAAAATAGAAATTTTTTAATGTAAAGTCAACAAAATGTAAAAATATGGCATCAGTCATTGTCAAATGCCATGTTTGTGCTCGTTTTCTAAGCCAGAGCAACCTTTACACCCCTATTCCCCTTCAGTCTAGGCAAAAAAGTGATTTTAATCACTCAAAAATGTATTTCTCTTGAAAAAAGACAAAAAAGGCGATTTAATTGAGTTTCCTAAAAAATAGGGAAGTCAAAAAACATGTTGGAAACATGTTTTTGATATGTCTAGAGTCTAGAGTCTAGTTGGAGGTGACTACTCCCAGTGAGGGCGCATCACTTAGCTTACATGGCGAATGGTGGAGATCCCAAAGCATAACTCGACCTCTCTAGGGCTAGTTGGCGCACTTGGAAAGGTTGACGTCAATCCCAAAGTGGGAACTTACTCTCCCACTCCCACTCCTTCACTCCCACACCACTTCATCTCCTATTCACTTCACTTCCTCTCCTACTCCATCTCCCTCACTTCACATCCACCTCACTTCATCTCTACTCATCTCCCCTTCACTCCTTGCACATCCCTCTTGGAGTTGTCACCCAAAACTAGATAAAGGAAGGGCAACCCCTCTCTATTTTGTCAGTTGGAGCTTGGGAATATGCTGCTTATGGTTTATCATTGTAATATTTTTTGAACATTGGAATAAAAGAGACTTTGGAGGTCAAGCTATTGGTGTATGGTGCTCATGTGTGGATGGATGTTGGATACATATTGAGGTGATGTTGCTTTAATTTCTTGCATTTATCTATTGTGGAATTTGGCTAATGGTAAGGCTACTGCTATCTAATTAGAGTGGATTATCTAGCTTGTTTGTTTAATTAATCCATTTGTTTACTTATATTGGAAGCTTGTATTGCATATATTTTTTTTGCTTAAACTAATGTGCAAATGAGGTTTCTTGTGTAGGAAACACCAAGTTTATAGGTATTTGCAAGTGTTCTTTGTAGCATGCAGGATCCAGTCCTTGGAGAAGCAAGAGAGCTAGCTTACATCTAGTGTTTGTCCAAGAGTTCGAAAGAAGACATCCTTCCCTCTTCCTCACACCAAAGGGACCCCATAGCCCAAAGAATTTCAAGCCCAAGCGAAGGCTCCAAAATTATAAAATTTCTTCTTCCTTCTTCTTTACTTTCTTGCATGTCATCTAGATTTGATTTGAAAGATTAAATTTAGCATCTAGTATTGCATGCATAAAATCTTAGATCTAGTTTCAATTCTTTCTCATTTAAAAGAGTAGATCTAAGCTAGTTTTATTGCAATTTTCTTCAACTTTTATTCTAAAATCTTAAGGTAGAAAGTTGCTCTAGTTTGCATTGTAGATCGAGCTAATTAGGAGTTTTGTGCTTGTTGTTTTGGGACAGCAAACAAAAACACCTAAAAGAGCTTAGTTTAAGCTCATTTAAAGCTTCTAAAAACCTCTAAAAAGTTGCATTTTTGCATAAGAAAAAGATAACAAATTTTTGGTTAAGTTTTTTTCAACTTTTATTTTAGTTTCTTAAAGTGTTTTTCATCATTTTCTAATCATATTCTTTGCTGGTTTTTAGCAGGTCCATCACAAAGCAAGGGGAAACTCTGGCGAAATCGAAGCTAAAGTGAAGATAATATAGCCCAAGTTGGAACCCTTGAAGACCAAGACCTTCAGATAACCTTTTGTAATAATTTCCTTTAATTTTGATCCATTCTATAAGGGTCTAAAAGTTCAAAAAAGAGAAAAAAAGAACTTAGTTTCTCAGTTGTAATAGGCTTAATAAAAGTGGGCCCTTGGCGCCCAGTTTCTTCATCCCCTTTAGGGGGATTGGTGGTGTTGTGTGCTTGTCTTTTTCATTTTCCTTGCAAGTTTTTATCATCTGATTTTTACAAACACACAAGCATAAGGAAATCAGTCTTACAAAGCACTCAATATTTCATGCACTTAGCACAAAAAATAAATTTCAATTTTTCATGCATGTTAGCTTAGATTTCAAGTTTTGCTCTTAGTAATAAAAAATGAATCTTTCAAAGCTTTCTACAATTTCATTTTCAAGTTTAAAATAAACCTTCCCCGCAACTACCGGTGTATGCTCTGAACCCTTGCAAGCCTAGCTCGATCCTGGGATTCATTAGAACTGGAGTTGTTAGTGCGGAGTAGTATAATTAGGGAAAACCCGAATAGTTGTTACCTTAATGTGCGGGAAAACCCCTAAGGGGAGTGTGGGAAGTCAGATGGGAACTTTGAGATCTAGGTTCTCCCCGTGTTGGACATCTGACACCCTTGGTGAACTTACTGGTGAAGCCCTGGGGTTTCGGTAGATTCTCAGCAAGTTTCCAAACAAAGAGGTAACCTCTAAAGAGGCCACACATCTCTCATTAATCTACTTTCAATAACCCTAATAAAACACACGATCAACAATTGCCCACGACACTTTTAAGGCACTGGTTCTATGGTTACATATTTATGTGTATGAGCAGTATTTTCATTCTCAAATGTGATTGTCTAACAAATTTATCAATCTTGCAGAAATCGTATCCTACTTTTATGCATGCATCTTTATGATTAGACAAATGCTTTATATGAATATCTTATTTGTTGAATGATCAAAGTTGAATGTTCATGTTTTATTTGTAGTAAACTCCTAGAATAGTTCTCTTTGCTTAACGTAGCTTAAAGAGCCTTAGTATATTTGTTAGGGACTACCCCCCTTGGCTTCGCTAGGAGTTGGCCTAGACAGAGGAGTCGAGGATCATGTGACATCACCTTGACTCGAGACTTGCCCCCAAGGATACACTAAGTGGATTGAAGATTTCTTCCACGATAGCCCAAGTGTGTATAAGGCAGCAACAGGTCCCATCCATCATTGTCATGAGAAGGTTTGGGTTGCTTTTCCACCTCTAAAATAGAAGCGCGAAGGGAGGAAATTTATCATTGCTAGGTCAAGGAAGAGGAGGCCAACTATGATGTCCCTCCCTGCATTCACGAACATCACAACTAGCTATGTGGTAGGGGTGACCTTTATATCTTTGGGATCAAGTCAAGTGAGTAGGAGACTAAATGTCCAGGGGACCTCGACTCATGGTGTAGGGACCACCACCACAGTACTCAAGCAAAAAGTGCCAATGAGCTAGCTTCATCTCCACCTTGCCAACTTGCATTTGAATCTACATATGAAGGTTGGCACAAATTACATTGCCATCATGTCGAGTAATATTGTTGCTATGTTGAAATTTTTGGAAATAACCACTTGATCCTTCTTATCCAATATAAGATATAAATTTTCATATCTAACTAATTTCCATGTTGTGTGTAGCTTGATGACCCAAGGGGGTCCACCATGTAACATGGCAGATTTCCAAGAAGTAGTGGTAGGGAGAAGTTGACTCTGGAGAGATATGCCTACTCTCAGGATGACTTGGAAAACTTGCAAAACCAAAACTAATGCTTGATAGTTTCATTCTTGTTGTGGAATGGACACTTGGGTTGCGGTGCGTGCTTCCACATATTGAAGTCATTAGCCAAGGGGCTCACCACCTAAGATTAAAGACAAGGAAAAAATGCCCTTCTTTGGCTTGTTATAGTGCTTTCAAAGGGCTTGGAGATTGTATAGCCATGCCTTTTTCTTAAATAGTACTCTCTAGGTTTTGTTGAGACAAACATTGAGAATAGACCTTCAACAAAGCCAATGATGTCCATTAGTTGGAAAATATTTATTAAAACATTTGGTGTGGTGACATCTCTTGTCTGTCCATTAGGTTGTTGGTACTTGAAGCCTAAGTTTTGAAAACAAATAATTCAATATAAGGTTTTTGAATTGCTCTAGTATGAGCAAGTTTGGATTGGCTAGATTAAATTTCAACTTCATCTCAGGCCACCCTTTCTAGTCTCTGGTTTGCACATTATAAAGGTTGATGATCATGATGATACCTTGCATGCGCATGCATTTGGATTGAGAACTAAGCGGGCTTAGCTAGAGGCTTACCCTTGTACTGTACCACAGGGGATCTGTTATCCACTGAGTTGCACTAGCTGGACTTGCAGTTGAGCCGCCAAAGTTTTGAGCAATTAAATGCTCATTATTCAGAGTTCAGAAGTTCAGTCGGTCTATGTGACCAACTTTTTCCACATTTCCATACCCTGTAGGGAATTGTAATAAGAGATGTTGCATGATGAACTTTGTGAAAGGTTTAGCCACCTAAGACTTAGACATGAGTTGTTACTCTGGTGTGTTTTTTTTTACTTGTTAATTATATTATGCTGTCCAAGCAATTTATAATTTCCAAGTTTTTCACTCAATTTCTCCAAAGCTGCAGTATATACTCATGGTTAGGCCTTAGCATGGTCCTCTAAGCCTAGTGTCTAATGTATATTACCATGCTAGACATTCTCCTAGAGTTTTATGGAAATGTGCTAAGTCCCCCTTAGGATTTTTTATTTTTTTAGTTAATAATTTTTTTTCCCGTAAAACGGATTTTTTTAATTGTAATTTGAAGTTGTAATAAAAAAGTGGTATTAGGAGGCTTCATATGCCTTGGGAGTGCTCATTTTTGAACCTAGAGCACCCACTTTTGTGAGTGAAATTAGTGATTTTGATCACTAAAAAATCAATTTTACTCACAAAATCCAAAAAAGACATAAAAAATCAGGATTGCTAAATTTTAGCAAAGTTGTCGGAAACATGTTTTAAGTGAAATAAAGCCTAAAAGGTTACGTGGCACCCAAAGGTAAGTGCTCATTGGTTGAATATTTGATTAAGTGGGCCTCCTTTGGAATGTTAACAAGTGTTGGGAATATTTGGTGGAGATCCCAAAGAGGAGGTGCGCCCTCCTTGAGAGAGGTGGCGCACCCATGTGAGAGCTCACCAAACTTGGAGGAGGTGGCAACTCTCCTCTCTACCTAAACTCACATGTGGTGAGTAGTAAGAGCTTTGAGAGAGGTGGCAGCCATTGGTCCTACACTTGTCTCACCTTTGCTCTCCAAGTGGTGCGCCCTCCCTCCTTGAGAAGTGCGCCCCTCTTGCTATTTATTCAAGCTCTTGCCCATTGCCAAARCTAGTTGGATCTTGGGAATTGTGCTTGTTGATGTAAGTGTAATAACTCTTTTTCATTGGAATAAAAAGGCTTTGGAGGCTACTACATGGTGTAAAGMAAAATTTGTGTGGATCATCTATGTTCAATTTGTGTATGAGGTATAAGCTTTCTTATTAGTTTTTTGCATTTGTTGTTAAATCTCGGCCTTGGAAAAGGAGCTACCTCCCAATAGGTTAGAAATAGAAAAGCTAGCTTGCTTAATATTTCTATTGATTCATGTATGTTAGATGGTTTTGAATTGCATGCTTATTTAGCTTAATCTTCATGCTTTCATGCTCCTATATTATATGACACCAATGCATTTAACCCTGTTGCAAGAAGTTTTAAGTTGTGCAGTATATCTCACTTGAAGGATAGGTTGAGCTAGCTTGCATCTTCCTCATTCTTCAAGATTGTGGTGAATAACATAGTCCCTCAGTTTTCCACCAAAGCAAGGAACTCCATTGCCCAAGGCTTTTCAAGGGATCAAACAATTCTACTCTCTCTTTCTCTCTTAAATTCTCAATTTCTTTGGTTACTTAAATCTACATTCTAGATCTACCATATTTCAATTTAAATACATAAATAGATCAGATTTGTAGAAGCTCTTGTTTAGATCTTCGCTTAGTTTCAATTTATCTATCTTTTAAGCAAGATCTAGCAATAGGAAAAGTCTCTTTTGCAAGTTAAAACTTAGTCAAATTTAAAGGCTTTTAAAAGAGATCTTTGATTTTATGCTTTAGCTTTCATATCTAGCAAGTGAAGTGCTTTAATTTGCTGTTTTATAACAGCCATAAAAGACCCTAAGGAAACAAGCTTTCTAGCTTGCTTTCCTTAGTTCCTTTTGCTCATTTATCATAGATTTTAACTTAGAATTTTTTGGGTTTATCTACTAATAACCAAAGACACTCTTAAAGTGTTTTTGGCCATCTTTTGCACTCTTTTGTTTGCTGTTTTGAGCAGGTGATTGAATAAACAAGGGGAGATTCTGCCAGAATTTGTTGGATTTGGAATATTTGGGACTTCCAAGAGCACCAAATACCTTCCTAAGATAATTGTATATTGTAATAAACTCGATCCATCATTATAAGGATCCATATCTCTATTCAAAGAGATCCAAAGTCTCTTCAAGAGACCATTGTAACCAAATTAATAAAATAAGTGAGCCAAGGGAGGCTTCACTTTGTGTTTCCCCCTAGGGGGGTTGGTGTTGTGGTTTTGGAGCAATTTTCTAATTTCAGTTCTTTCTCTTTCTTTAAAATTTAAAACAACAATCACATAGATTAGATTTCAATTTGGGAAGTAATACTTTAATTGCTAGATTAGATGCAACTTTCATTTATGCAATTTCAAAGTTGGAAATAAACTGTCTCCTGAGCTCCTCCCAAGAGGTTGGTCAGTGAAGACTTAGTAATTATAAAACATTTCCTTTCGGCATTTTTCTTTCTTGTTTAAAATAAACATCTCCCCTCGGCTCCCAGTGTTGTTCTTGACCCTTCCAGTTGCAAGCTTGTCTTGATCTTCTAGTATTAAGTTTCATACACACTGGGTTGGTTAGTGCGAATAGATTAATAGGGAAATCCTTAAGAAATATTGCTTCAGTGGAAACGTAAGAGAGTTTGTGTAAGATATCTGGTGGGGACTTTGAGATCTAGGTTCTCCCTGTTAGATCTCCCACATTCTTGTGGGCTTGTGTGCAAAATCAGAGGGACACTCTCCCTGTTGGATATTCGGCAAGCTCAACCTCCACTCTAGGGATGTTCTCTGAAGGGCTAGATCTAGATTAGCTCTCAAACATTTATTTTTGCAAATAAAATTTATCTCATTAACCTACTATCAATAAAGACAATTTAATAAAATACACGATCTACAACTGCTCATGATACCTTTAAGGCACTGGTCTCATTTACACTATTTACAAAGCCATTTGCTTCAAGTACTTTACTTTCAATTATTTATCTTGAAGTATTTCCTTTTACTTGCATCTGTTGTCTCAAGTATCCTTTTTATGCAAGTATCTCTTATGTATCTTGTCGTTGTTGGTTGATATATGCTTTTAGAATAAATTTACTTCATATGTTGTCTAATTCAATAAACTCCTAGAACACTAATTGCTTATATTTAGTTTTAAGCCTTAGATTATTTTATTTAGGGACTACCCCCCTTGGCTTTGCTAGGAGTTGGCCTAGACGGAGGAGTCGAGGATTAGGTGACAACACCTTAACTCTAACTTGCCTTCAAGGACACACCGAGTGGATTGAAGATTTCTTCCACGTTACCCAGGTGTGTATAAAGGTGGCAACAGGACCAACAAAGACGATGCTCATTGAAAGACAACTTAGACCTCAAGGAATCACTTTTCTAGGCCATCTTAGGTTTGATGGCCTCTTAGGCCTTCTAGATGTTCTCCGTTAGAAATGTACACTTGACATTAGCTTGAGCAAGAGTGAGGTGAAGAGTTTGCAAGTTCAAATTGCACTAGCTCTTTTTTCCAAGGGGGGATCCTTGAGTGATACAATTTCAAAGAAACAACTTGCATGATTCTTGACCCTCAACTACTTTGATGACCCATTTAGCACACAACACTTAGGTCGACATCTGGGTGCCACTGATTTTCATTTTCCGCCACTCCTTGGGCGAGCAATATAGATCCCAACATATTTTGTAAAATCCCTTCTTGCCACTTGATCTAGCTTGTTACACCTCATATTGTATGAGGTTCCACATTGTGATTTTCATCACAGTGATGGAGATTTGCAATTGGTATCTTGGAGTATTGAACCAACTTGGGGGGATACATCTTCATAGAGCCCTTTCTCTTCATGGCGTTGGATTATTTGATGGAGGTCTTTGGTTGGGGGAGTCTCACTTCTCCTTGGTTTGATGACTGTGCTTGTTGGTTTGGTGGTCTTCTCACATGTGCTTGCCTTGTTGATCACTGGTTGGGTTGCATATTTGTTGGTATCTTGGAGCATGCTATCTCATTATGATGTGGTTTGGTATATATGCTTATCTTGGATGTGCTACATTTGTTGAAATAATGTAACTGCGAAGAGCATTCTTATTATTATTATTGTTATTGGATTAATCCTCATTGAGGATTAATCATGTCATTATTATTATTATTGTTATTGGATTAATCCCCATTGAGGATTAATCATGTCGGTAATTGTATAAGGACCAAATCCCCTTTTGCGGATTGGCCATCGGACAATTACAAAGTGCTGAATGAGAAGTCGGNTGGTAGCTCTTGTCCCCCGCATGAAACTATAAATCTTGAAACCTCAGAAAACCTAAAGAATGTGAATCTCAACAAGACTATATCCAATGAGGAAAGGAAATCGTATCTCAAATTGTTCTGACAATACCAAGATGTCTTTGCATGGTCCTATCAAGATCTGAAAATGTATGGTACCCACATCATTCAACACATTATCTCATTAAAACCCAAAGAGAAACCTTTCCAACAAAAGATATGAAAGTATCACCCATCCCTGGAACCTCTCATGTATCAGGAACTAAAAAAACATTTAGATGCCAATATCATTTTCCAAGTTAGGCACTTCTCATGGGTAGCAATATTGTCCCGGTGAGGAAAAAATTGGGAGAAATCTGCCTATGCGTAGATTTTAGGAACCTCAACAGAGCTTTAGAAAAGTACAATTACCCAGTCTTGTTGATGGAACAACTCCTACAGACCGTGTCTGGCTCAGAGATTTTCTCTCTATTAGACGGTTTCTCAGGTTACAACCAAGTTCTGGTTTTGGAGGAAGACCATTTAAAAACCTTCGCTTATAAATGAATGCCTTTCAGGTTAATTAACACAGCATCGACCTTCCAAAGGGCCATGGATGTAGCTTTCCGGGGACCAATCAATAAATGTGTGGTAGTATATCTAGACGAAGTAATGATGTATTCAAAGAATAGAGAAGAGCACATTCAACACTTAACTCGGATTTTCGAAAGGTGTAGGAAATACGGTATATCCTTAAACCCTAAGAAAACCATCTTTGGTGTCGAGGTGTTGAAATAATGTAACTGCGAAGAGAATTCTTATTATTATTTTGTTATTGGATTAAATCCCCATTGTGGATTAATCATGTTATTATTATTATTGGATTAAATCCCCATTGAGGATTGATCATTTCATTATAATCATTATTGTTATTAAGGATTAATCATGTCGGTAACTGTATAAGGACCAAATCCCCTTTTGCGGATTGGTCATCGGACAATTACAAAGTGTTGAATAAGAAGTCAGCCCCAGCAGTTATAATGGAAGGGCCAGAATTAATTAAAGGTGGGTTTACCCACCCAGAGTGAGAGGTTGGCCCTGCCAGATGGTGACTCTTCACACGTGACAGATTGATATAAATAAGAGGCTAGCGCCTCACTTCTTACACACACTTCACTTGCTCATTATCTTATGAGGCAAGTTGCAATTGGAAGTTGGAGAAAGGAGAAGAAGGGTGGCGCATCTCTTGGGGAGGACTTTCTGTATTGGTTTGAGTTATCTCTTGAACATTGTATAAGCCATTTATGATAAGGAAGTTTTTGTTGGGTTTTCTTCCCCAAGAGGGTTTCCCAGGATAAATGTTGTGTCTCTCGTGGATGTGTATTTCTCAGTGATGTTGTTCTTATTATGCTCTTATCTTATGAAATGCAAAGAACTATAATAATGGCATAAACATTAACATGGAATCAGATCCAACCAGAAGGAAGCACAATTTGCAAGAGGAAAAACGTCACTGTTACCATACCCCAAAATTAGGGTTTTGCAAAAGTGAGTATTTTCATCTCCCTAACCTCCTAGAAAGCTGCGCCCTCCCCCAAGGATCATTTTGGCACTTAGAGCACACCTTTTCAGTGGCTAGATCTCCTGGAAAGTGAAACCCTAGTTTCACAAAGTACCAGAAAACCAGAAAACCAAAGTACCAGAAGTACCAGAAGTACCAGAGTACTAGAAGTACCAGAAAACCAGAAGCACCAGTCCAGAAATCCACAGATAAGATTTGAAGGGGTAAAAGTTGGATTTTCGAAATTCTGATTGCACCATCTAACTCGCCTCAGCCTAGCGCATCTATCCCCTGGATCAGAATTTCAAAATTCAAAGTTTGAA
>JASDQU010105997.1:16068-53278 GCA_032191745.1 Picea mariana | reverse complement strand
GTGGAAGTCCCGTATTCTCTTGGGGAAAATATTAAGTACTAATCTTCATCCTATGTTCGCTTCATACTTAAAAATTAAGGATATAAGCTAGATACCTAGGTACAACGTACTGTATAGTGGCCATTCATGTTCTAGGCAGTTGAGGGGGAAGCAAATCAATAACATTTATATAATTTTGAGGGAAGGAGATCAATAACATTTATATAATTGCAAGGGAAGGAGATCGATAGAATGTATATAATTATAGTGGGCTATATCGCATAGAAACTAGCAGTTACACCATATGCATATAATGTGATGGGTACAAGCACACTTTAGAACATTGAAAAATGATTTTAACAACATGAGGATCTCACACTCCGATTAGGCATGATGTAGGGCTTCACAAAGAGATATATACTCTCCAAATGCTCTCTTCCTATACTGGTATTGTGCTGATGGCCATGATGATAACATTGCTCTGGAAGACATATATTCTTTACATATCATTTCCCAACTCCCCATCAATTGACACGTTTGTTAAGTTGTGCATGGTGGCCATACTTGTCGGTCCTTCATTTTTTCATAGTAAATATGACTTATAACCTTTTTTTCGTGTCATGCTCAATTAACCAAAATGTATTTATATTATAAAAGAGATTTTTAAATTATTTGATTTATTAAAAATAATTTAACCAAATAAATTTGAAAGATGAATCCCAATATTAGCAACCTAAGTTATCGAAAATAATTTGTATTTTATGTTATCTCAATGTAATATGTCAAAAATTGTGAAAAATCCATATAACATGTTAAAAATTGTAGAAATGATGCACATTGTTTGTCACAATAATTTTAAAATGCACTAGAAACATGTCAAAAAGATGCACATCATTTGTAAATATTTTCCAATGCCTCATGAATTTTTTATTTGATTGCTTAAATGGTGAAAATTGCAGGTTATTTAAGTGTCAAGATGGTGACTCTAGCACAAGAATCTACAATGACAAGTGTTGTGTCCGTTTCTTCACTTGGGTGAGTAAAACAAGGGCACTTGCATGTCTAGTTGGGCTTGCTAGACAAGACAGAGGTTAGTGCATGAGTTATACAATCCAAGCACATGAAATAAATAAGTAAACAAACTAAAAACAACTAAGGAAATAAAACTAGAATGCATAAGAAACTTTGAACCAAAATCAATCAACCAAATGATCAAGATTATGCCACCAATGGATAACTATATTAGTTGGCAAAACACCGTAGAGAAATGATGACTTATGAATCCCCTCTTCCTCCTTGGGAGGGCTCTTGAGTTCCCTAATGGAGAGCTCTTCTTACAATGATAAACTAGAAAACAAATGGTGAAAAAATCAAAGCCTATTTCCTCAAGAGGTGAGTGGAATGGCCTATTAGAATGTTGCTAGAATGCTCTAAGGAGAAAAGAGGATTCTCAAGGGAGGATTGAGGCAACATAACAATACTATGGAAATCATAAATTGTTAGTGCACCCATGTCCTCCATTTATAGCATGTCTTCAAGGCATTATTCAACTGGTTCTTGGTGTGAACAAGGGGCCCTTTAGGGCACTCTTTGGTCCTTGACTAGCCCCCCATAAAGATTCAGCTCAGATCTGAGGGTCAAATCAAATTGGGAGCTAGTCCATAAGTGGTTGAGGGGTTGACAAGAACCATAAATGCACTGTTCATAGGAGTGCACGAATTTTCTCATACACAGTTGCGCGTTTTGCGCTCTACGAGCTTCTTTGGCCCACGCATTGTGTGCGTGCTTCGTTTAGTGATTCAATGCATATCAATTTTTGGTCCAGTTGTATAGTTTTTGCTTCTTGGAAATGCATTTTTGGTGCTACAAGTGGACTAATGGGTGTTTGGAACTACTGTATTTCTGTAACCATTTACATGCAATGTTGCGAACGAAATTTCAGTGATAACAACAAGGATGGTGAAGCTTATGGAGGAAGCACAAAGTCAAACTCATCCATTGAAAAGTTCGTTCAAAAATTTGTAAAATATTGTACTCTAGCGTCATTTGCATATTTGAAACCTAAATCAAAGGTACCACATTTAGAATAATAGAATAGAAAAATACATTGATTACATATTCAAAACTTTGAATCAAAAGGTACCACATTTTGGAAATCTAAGCTTATCCCAATTGTACATTCAGGTTATCATAGGGCCCAACTACAAAGTCAATAGTTGACTTTGTAGATGGGCCCTCCTATAACTTGAATCTACAATCAATATAAGGATGGTCATTTTGACACAATAATATAGAGAAATAAGAGAATACCATAAAAAACATATGTTAAAGAAGAGTTTACCACTAACTCTTGAACTTATGAATCTCTATCATATCCTCTTACCATATACCTAAAATTTTAGTACTTACTGTTATCAATCCAAGAGTCACTCCCAGACTGCAAATTAGAGTAAGCTTGGTAACATAGAAATGCAAATGGATTAAAATAGTTTGAATAGGTGGATCAACAAAAGAAGAGTAAAAAGGAAGGCATCAGACTGCTGCAAATACATTCCATTGGCCATGGAGTCATAACATCCTATAGATCAAAGGCAATCAAGCTGCCTACCAGAAAAATGCTTATGCAAAGATGGATAGAAGAATAGAAGGTAAACAAAGAGAAGAATAACCACATAATAGAGATCCTTTATGTAATATAGACTTAAGAGTGATTGAACAATAAACTGTGATTAACAAGCAATTACCACAAATCCTTTGCAGCTCATGAATTCATTAGCCAAAGACAACTTTTGATCTTCAAAATCTGTAAATATTATTCAAGCAAGATGACAAGATAGAATGATAAAAAAGAACACAAAGTCTGATAAGAAACTCTCATGAATCTCTAATGGCAAAAATGCTAATTACAACAGGCCCTCAAGCTTACAATTGAACAAATAAACTGCTCCTCTAGCTCTCTCCCCTCTTGGATCATGAATCCAACCTTTTTCCTCAAGAGATCTCCTTCCTTAAATAGAAAATAGCATCCAAATAACCTTAGGAGGTCGAATCCCATCCCCTTCATTGGATTTTAAGCCTTGGAGATAGGTGGCAACAATCAAAGAGACAAAATCTAACAAACTGCTAATTTTCAGGAATTTGTTGGAAGTCATTAATAAAATGTCTCCACCTCATTGCATGAGGTCTTTTCTGGAGCTAAATTTTAGGTGCAGGTGTCCCTTGACATATAACTGATATTTGAGAAGCCATTTGAACCCTCCTTGACATGTGGCAACCTCCCAACAAGGCGAATATCAAAACCGTGACCACTACAGGAAATTAGGTAGCGCTGCTGTAAAACAATAGGTAGAGCCACCTCTATGTCTAATATCTCTCAAACCATAACACATTTTGAAAAACTGAGAGAGTTTTTTTTTATTTGACATGTTATGAACAAAAACCTCCTCCTGTTTTCAAAAATACCTTCTCAATTCTTCATAATCCAAGTTTCAAGTTAGTGACTAAAAAATGGTAAAATAACTCTGCACAATTCGTTTTTTGCCAGAATTTAGGTAGCGCCTGCCTGTGTGTCTGCGTGCGATTGGGTAGCGCAAATCCGTGAGTGATTTTGATTCTTGGAACCTTCTGAGAGTTTTGTCAATGCTTATTCTTTACACTTGGCACCTTAACCAATCTTGTGCCAACACTTACCATATACCTAAAATTTTAGTACACTAAATAATTGAGATTATTTAGTTATTTACAAACCATCCAAACCAAACGGTGTTAGCATCTCCCGTTACTCCACTCTAATCATTTTCAATGTTACAGTTCCTCTAATCATTTTCAATGTTACAGTTCCCTCAGTTCGTAGGGTATGCTAGTATAATAATTTTGTATCCTCTACTCTTATATAAAACTTGTTAGGATATGCTAGTATAATAATTTCGTATCCTCTACTCTTATATAGCCTGAGTGGGCCTAATGGTTAAGAACATGTGTTTTCTCCTAAAAAATTCACATGTTCAAATCCAAAAATAGGTAAAATATATATACTTGACCTTAAAAATATATTATTATTATATATAATAATTTCGTATCCTCTACTCTCATACTCTCATATAGAGTGCGCAAAATCTCATCTCCCTTGAGCAAGGAGAACAATTCCTCTGCTAAGGAAAAATTAAAAGAACAAGGAAAGGCCGTCAGGGAAGGTCGAGTCGGAGAAATCCGCTGCCGGGAAGAAAGGCGCGACAACGAGGAGAAGGAAGCGGCCATCGAAAGGACGAAACCGCCGAGAAAAGAGAGAATCGAGCCGTGTGGAGAAAAAGTCCGACACAGAATAAATACGCAGCCGCATCTGCAGGTCGTGGAGGAAGAAACCGAATACATGCGAAACCATAAGAAGTCATCTAATACTCAAATCGTGATTCCCACGCAGAGAAAAATCGTAGGTTATCCACGTCCAACAGAAGGGCAGCGGTGAGACAGAGCAGCACCAGAACCGAAGTCAGAACAGTTTGTGATTTCAGCATTGAGGTAATCCGTAACTCAGTTAGACTCAGAATGTTTTAATACGTGGGGATAATATATTCTATCTTAATCTCGGGAGCTAGAATGGTAAAAACTATACCCCATGGACTGTCTTAATGGAAAACATCCTATTATTAAAAAGTATTGGGGAATAGAAGGGCACTGAAAACGAGTCCACAGTAGGTCAGAGCGCTATAGCCAGATCTGGAAACGGAAATAATGAGGCAGTATTGTTATTAACTTTGTCTGTTACTGAACTAATGATTAAACATCTCATAAACGTGAAAAATGGGGTAGTTATTCTTCTTTATTACCTGGTGATTCCAACGTGAAAATCCCCACAAACCAACAAATTGGTTTTTGGGAGATCGTTTGCCATCCATTTCCAAAAGACAACCCTCCTAGGAGCATCATTGGGAGCGTAGATTTTCGCCAACTAATGGTATGGCAGTTATGGTTCAACAAGCCCAAAACCAATCTATGCGAGGAGTCTGAACCCTAGTTTGTAACATAAGCGGCAAATTAAGGGGATAAGAGGATGGTCATGCTACCTTTCTCTTTTTCGATATTAGTAGCAATACTTCTGGCGCTTACCCAATTAAAATCCAGGGCAGTATTTAATAAAAACCGTGTTATCTTAATTTCTTGTAAACAAACCTTACCTAAATCTTTTATAGAAAATCTAAACCTCCAACCATACTCTTCCTACAGGGTCTAACAACCCTTAGATCTTCCACCACAACTATTTAATCATAATTGGGTAATGTGAAATTCCTCTCCCCCGTCACCTATCACTACTACCTCCATGTCTTCCAAGGCTTCATAACAATTGGAGTTTTTCAGGAACTTCTCCTTGAAAATGTCATCGAGAGTTCCGGGTTTTCTTGGGGGATTGTCTCTCTCATAGGTGGAGGTTCCCCCTTGTGAGTTCCAAGTAGGTGGCTGGCCATGCTTTGAGTGGGACCGAACACCTAGATGCAAGCTATTTAGCCTTGGAGAGTGCAACTAATAATAGGGATCTTTTCAGTGACAGGGAGGGGCATGTTTGCTCTTGAGATGTTTGGAGGACAATTTCTGTTGTTGGGGAGGTGAGTTGTCTCCAATGCAGAATGTCTTCACTTTTTAGTTCTTGAGCAACGTTTTCATCTTTTGTTGAGTTGTTAGTATTTCCTACTACACAATGGACTATGAAAAATGAAGAAATTTCCTATTCAAAACCAACGGGCTTATTGTTTATCATTTCCTGACTCTCTTTTTTGAGCTAAGTAACATTCAAGTGAGGACAATGGTATCTTCTATGTTTCATGGTGTGTTTTTTTCATTTGTATTATATTGTATACCACATCCAACTATATTGTTGTTAGCTTTTGGGGTTACTCCAAAAGTGTTTTCACCTTGCTAGGAGAACACTGTCTCCTAGCCATTGGCAATGCTTCATGGACATATGGATGGCTCAATTTGGATGGATGCTCGACCTTGGTTAGAGTGTTGGCATGGCGCCCTTACCTAAGAGGTTGTTTCCCTAATTGGCATGATGAGTAACCCATTAGGTGCACACATTGGGAGAGTTTGTTGCTCGATCAGGGGATGATCCGAATTGGATCCTCGCCAAAAATCTCTTTGTAAACTTTGTAATAGACATTTAATTGTTTTTGGCAATGTTGAGAAAATGTTCAAAATTCCCTTGGAAGTTGAAACGAACCATTGTGATATTGAGCATAAGGATATTAGGACAAGAAGATTGGCGGAAAAGGCCTCAAGCCATAATTCTCAACATTGTATTCATCTTAATGATACAAGTATATAATACAATAATGAATCCATCTCAATTGTTCTCACATCGACACCTCATCAGGAGATAAGGTAGGATGAGGAAATATAGGAATCTAGAAACACACTTAGGATAACAACTATATCCTAGCATGTGAAATATACAAAGGTGGCATATTAAGACTTAATGATTGTATATGAGAAAGAGGCTAACATTCCCCCCCTCAATCATAAGTCTGAGCAATAATACCAACAAAGCAGGTGCATAAACTGGTACATCTCCAAGTCTTCATGTTGAAACTCTTGAGTTGAGCCACAATGAAGAACTGCCTGAAAAACCACCAAATATGGATGCTGAGAAATCTGAAAAATCCCACTATGTAAACATGTGAGCCATAATGCCAACAATTTGTTCACTAATGTGAACTCCAATACGATGAGAACGAACAAAGAGAAGTGAATCAACTGCAAGTCTGCCACATCCCTGGAAATTTCTGACAACTTAATCAATGCCAAGCTGCAATGAAGAAGGATCCATTTGTCCTTTGCTAGGTCCAGTGACCATCTAGGTGAACCACATGTTATCTCATCTCGTGAGGGCCATGCTCGAAAGCTATGCCATAAGGGGACCACTTTGAAGTTATAGACACATTTCACTAGCTGGTGAAAGGACACGTCTTTACTCGAGATTGTATTCTTCAGTAAGACTTATATAATCGCTTGGCAGTTGATGACCATTGCCAAGGATCAATCCACTCATAGTGAATCTTCAATCTTGGAGGTTTCTTCAGTATTGAACATCTGTCTGAAGAATGGTTATGCTTGCCACAATGCTGGCAAGGATGGAGATCAAAACACTGATTCTCCATGTGACCAATTCTATTACAATGTTTGCACTTATCATTTTGATGTTGAACTTGAACAGGTGAAGTTGAATTTTCTTGAAGCAATCCAGCACTCACAAACAAAATTGGTTTGGAGTAATTTGGAATATGAAAACTGTTTTGATTTTCATATCCTAAGCCATGTTGATTTCTATTGAAGTGTAATTCTTCCCAAGGTCTGATGATGGGCTTGGAAAGATCATGTTGTACTTGATGACGTGCTTCACATTTACTTTCACTTAGACTTGTTGTATCACTCTGTGCTTTGGCATCTTCTTCTTGCAATTCATTTTCATTGGAATTTGCTTCTGAAGTTGGCTTGTTGATGTTCTCCTTCACTGACTGTTGATTATCATTATCATTATCATCATAGAGAGGGTTGTTCTGAACAAAAACTAGTTCAGAAAACTTCACTGGCTGTTGACTTTTAAGTTCTATCAACACATCATTAAATAGATGGGATTGGTCTTGTAGAAGTCTAACTTTAGCTTGCGTCACTTGCAAACAAGTTAGCACTGACTGAAGAGTTGTTTTATTCAATATTACTGTGTTGTCTTCAGTGGTGTTTATTAGAGTATTCAAAAACTCTAGTAATTCACGACTTCGCTCCATTTGAACACGCTGTCTTTAACTTCACGCTCGCTTGTACTCGCTTGCTTGAACTTTCTTCCAGGAAGATGAGGATGTCGGTTACCACCGAAAATGCATCCCAAAGTAGTGATGTTTACAATGATTTGAGTTAAAGTACTCAACCTCGTCAATTTCGACTCAAAATTACAATGAATCTTGGGTGTCAGGCTCAACCGAGAATGCACCCAATTACAAAGAAATTCAACTTGATTTGATTACTTACAAAAAAATACTATTTGCAAGTTTACAATAAATGTCGATTTCAAAGTTGAGTTGATCTTCAAATTTGATGATGCTTTGAGTCCTTGATTATGAGCTTGATTTGTCCATTGTTGATGTGATTGCTAATTTGATATCTTCGTTGCTTCTTAATTGAGAGCTTTGATTGTGCTTGAATGTATGTGCTTGAGTAACATTGTGCAAGAGCTTGTGTGTGTTGCATTTAAAATTGCAATTGTTTTACTGCCAAAACTAGACAATAAACAATATAAACCTCCATGAAAAAAATAAGCATTGCACACTACACAATGTGTACCTAAGATCCCCTTATTCAAATTTCGAGTGGATCTAGGACATGAAGCAAACAATGATATTTTTATTGAAAATGATGTACACGAAGTCTACAACTAGACTTCTTCTGTAAACACTTATAACCCCTTTTACAAATTAAACTCTCAATAGTTACAAGCATGGAAGGGATTCTCAACAACTTCACAAAACTCTCACCTTCACATCGAACTCTCACTTTTTACTTGACTTACAAAAGTTGCATTATATTTTGACTTGAACTAAAAAAAAAATCCTCATGTCTCCCTTTTTACAAACAACACACACCCCTAACTTTAAACCATGGAATCCATCACTTCTAAGACCTTTACAAACCCTTTAAATACATATCTGAGCTTATAACCCATTGATGCTTTTATGGATTTTGATAAAATAATGGAAAAAAAAAAATGTTACCTTTCTTGTCTCCACGTACACCATAATGGAAATAACTAGAAATTCCCTTCCATGATGTCATTAATAATAAACTATTATTAATGACAATTCCATTACACAATTGTGAAGCAATGCTGAATGTAACCCATACCTTCTTCTGTTGCAGATTTTCTTGAGTATTGATTTAATATATTGTTTCCCCAAAAAACTCCTTATTCATCTCATGGCTTTGGATGTGCTCAATTATACTGTTAATGGTGATTTTTCAAGCTGCGATTGTAAGGCCAATGTTGGTAGATCTGGCAGATTTCAATGGCTGAAGAGCAGATCACGTGGATCATTTGTTGAGATTGATTGATATCGCAGGAAGCCACAAACTGAAAAATTGTTTTTGTCCATTAAAATATTCGTTTCTCAAATAGTTTCTCAGCAAATTGCATCCATAAATAACCACAAAATTCCCATAGAACGATTGGCTTCCCTTGATAATTGTGATCCTTACCCACACGTTTTTTTTTGCTCGAGGGATTGGAGAATCTCAACAGAGTGCGTCCAAACTGCAAACACATACAATGATCTATCATCAACAATAAAATGATCAACCCTTTGCAAAGCGATCTGGTATCTAGTGTGATCTGTTATTTACAATTGGAAGAGTGTCAGATCTGATACATGATTGGGATGCTGTTGCATTGCCTAAATTCTGAGAAACAATATGAATTGAGATTGGAACGCGATCTGAGATCATGACTCATGGCAGTGGATCTTCTCAATTACGCTACAAACTGATTCATCTTCGCATTCCTATACAGATTTTGCAATGGATCTCAACCCATTCAATGCATTTTTAACAAAGATCTTCGCAGTCCTAAATGAATCTGTCTTCTATCTCTGTTTGCAATAGAGATTCCTCATGTCTGTCTCGCATACAAGTTTAGTATGTACAAAAACACTTCTTTACCCAATAGCCTCAGATCCTTGAATAAGATTTACTTCCTTTATATGATATATTTTCTCTATCTATCATTCATTCTATATTCACGCATTCAATATTGGATTTATCCAAATCACACAGAGACAATTAAATAATGAAAGCTTCTATTTCATTAAAACAAATCTGTACATCAAAAACTCATCCCTCTCTCGTGGCTGATCTAACAATAATTGGCCATACCAGATTGCGTGAATGCAGAAGAGTGGTCACTCGAACACCAAATCGCTCCAACTCTGGCTGCTTCTCTCTTTTACTAGATGCTCATCTTAATATCATTTGCTGCACCTCATCTCTCATGGAAGATTGCCATGGAACTCAAGACTAACAGGCCCTTAAGAACTATAACAACTTTGATAGCAATTGAAGAAATTGAGCATAAGAATATTAGGACAAGAAGATTGGCGGAAAAGGCCTCAAGCCATAATTCTCAACATTGTATTCATCTTAATGATACAAATATATAATACAATAATGAAACCACCTCAATTGTTCTCACATCGACACCTCATTAGGAGATAAGGTAGGATGAGGAAATATAGGAATCTAGAAACACACTTAGGATAACAATTATATCCTAGCATGTGAAATATACAAAGGTGGTATATTAAGACTTAATGATTGTATATGAGAAAGAGGCTAACAGATTGGCCTTCCAAGGTAGCCCATTAAAAATGAAGGCTGTGATGAAGAAGGGCATTGAATGGAATAGAGAGCAGGAAATGAAGATGGGCAATAGCAAAGATGAGAGCTCAAGGAAGCAACCTGCTTGATGATCGGAGTAGAAGAATTCATTGAGTCTACTCCATGACGAGTGAAGATTGTTGTTGAGCCACGAACATCTGCAAATTTCTTTCTAGTGAGTAACAATACACTAAATCTGTGTATAGCTTACCCTTTTGTAATCAATTTCTTGCTTAACAAAATTCCCAATCAACTTATTTTTCTTCCCATTTGGATTTCCAAGGCAAATATGGTGTCCATTGTGCCTTGAATGTTTGATATTTCTTCATGTTTGTGAAAAAAAAATCTGTTTGTGAGTTAGTGGAAGCTCTTCTCTATACTTAAATTGCTGCTTGTAGTTGAATCAATGGTCTAATGGTGAATTCCCACTACGGTTCTAATTGTTTCACTCAAAATTTCACTCTCCATTGGAATTTTAATGAATTCGTCCATCCAGAGCTCAAATCCAGAGCTCAAATGAAATCAAGGGTGGAGAATTACTAGCTGTTGGCCATTATTTCTATTCCCAGTCCCTTGTAACGAGAAATTCTCTCTCGATTCAGACCGTTTCCATTGTTGATGAGCGATGTATTTACTGTTGGGTGAATTCGAAAGGTTCATTGGTTGTCCAAGTGGCCGTGGGATTCCCTTGGACCATTGACAATCCCTGCAACCTTCCCCAGGATTGTATGCACTAGTGCTAGGTCGTGCATAACTCATGAAGGCTATATCCCTCTTCCACAAGTCGTGCATCAGTTTTGATTCGCTAAATTGTTAATTGGATGCAACATTGGTTGATTTACAAAGCCCATAAACCCATAGTAGCGAGTTCCCATTGGTTGCATCGTTGACTCACCATTTGCTAAGACCTGGCTCTGTCCAACGTTCGCATTCTAGACATTCTTATAAGCTAGCTATGGGCTAGAGTTTTTTTTATTGTGTTTGGTGTAAACCATAATCTACAACCCCACTTACCTCTAATCGGGGCACTAGCATGGTAATTAAATCCATTACATATGAACATTGAAATGGATGTTGCAACAATGGATGGGCTATTGAATTGCATTTGCAAAGGAGGGTTGCGTATAAACCATTGGATTGTAGAGTGCATTGTTATTTGTGTTAACAAAATTGCAAACAGAGAAGCATGATCCCAGTGAAATTGTAATTGCACAGATTTTGAATTCTAATTTTTTGTAGAGATCCGTGTTGACAAAATGGACAAGCCATAGGCCTACTGTTTACGGATCGAGGGAGGTACCTACTAAGGAGGAGGAGCGTTAGGTACTTGGAGGAGGACACTTAACCCTTGGAGCTTGGGACCATGTGATATATACCTTGGAGGTTGGACACTTGACTTGAGGACGCTTTGGTTGATGAGCATACTTCAGAGAGGTCGGTGATGGACCTGGACACATGTTTAGGAGCATTGGAGCTTTTGTGACCACATTGGCACATATGGTAGTAGCATTGGACACATAAGAGGACATGTGGCACACAGTTAGAGGAGGTGTGCCTTGCATGAGGACACTTGGATAGTGGACCACCGTGGAAGAGGGAGCGTTGGACTAATAGCTTGTTGGAGAGTGTGCCACCTTGGAGGAGGGGCGTTGACCCTAAGGAGGATCATGCTTCGAGGGCCTTTCATTTTGGGGGTTGGATAAAACCTAATTTGACACATGTACATCCTTGTATTTTAGAGCGCTTGATGAGGCATCACCTTGTTGGTTACTCGTATGGACTTATGTCCTTATTTTATGTTAGCCTTCCTCACCTATTATATACAAGGGAGGAGAGAGCTCTTGTATTCATTATCATATTTGTACTCTTCTTTGTATCCACCAAGTTGCACTAGGATGGACTTGCAGATGAACCGCCAAAGATTGAACAATGACTTGTTCAAAATTCAGAGTTTAGAAGTCCAGTTGGCCAATATGGCCCTTTTTCAACTTTTTTACCACATTTCCATACCTTGTGGGGAATTGTAATAAAATGACTTAAGCATGTGATTTTTGTAAAAGGCTTAGCCACCCAAGGATTAGACACTAGTACTTTACTCTAGAGTGTTTTTTTTACTTGCTAATTATATCTTGCTCTTTAAGCGAAATATAATTTTCGAGTTTTTTCACTCAATATCCTCCAAAGATGGAGTAATTGTACTAGCAGATATGACTTGGGGGGTGTTTTAAGTCTAGAGTCTTATGTATATAACCATGCTAAGCATTATCCTAGAGTTTTATGGAACTGTGCTAAGTCCCCCTTAGGATTTTTTTAATTTCAAGTTAATAAAAAAATTTCCCCTAAAACGATTTGCTTTAGTTGTAATTTGAAGTTGTATTAAAAAAGTGGTACTAGGAGGCATTATATGCCTTGGGGGTGCTCATTTTTGAACCTAGAGCACCCACTTTACCCAAGTATCCACTTTTGTGAGTGAAGTTAGTGATTTTAATCACTTAAAAGTCAATTTTACTCTCAAAAGCCAAAAATGACATAAAAAATCAGAATTGCTAAATTTTAGCAAAGTTGCCGGAAAAATGTTTTAACATGTTTTTAGTGAAATAAAGTCTAAAAGGCTATGTGGCAGCCAAAGGGAAGCATCTTGAGTTAAAGATTGAGTTTAGAGTGAGTTATGGGTTGAGTAGTGGTCAAAAGAGAATATCTCAAGAAGTAGGTGCGCCCCTCTTGAGGAGAGGTGGCACAAGCTTAGAGAGGGCTGCCCACCTCTTGATAGGTGGCGGCCCCTCCTTCCTCATTCCTTCACACTTGTCATCTAGATAAAGATTGGGAGAGGTGGCAGCCCATACATCAACACTTGGGCACCTCCCTCTCACATGTGGTGCGCCCTCCTCTCCACTTGGTGCGCCCTCTCTCATTGGGAACTCCACCCAATGGTCTATATACTAAGGCATTCACCTCTTGCTAAGCTAGTTGGAGCTTGGGTGATCTTGCTTGTTGATGTTATTGTAATATTTCTTTCTCATTGGAATAAAAAGGCTTTGGAGGCTACTACATGGTGTAAAACAAATTTGTGTGGATCATCTATGTTCAATTTGTGTATGAGGTATAAGCTTTCTTGTTAATTTTTTGCATTTGTTATTAAGTCTTGGCCTTGGAAGGGGAGCTACCTCCCATTAGGATAGAAATGGAAAAGCTAGCTTGCTTAATATTTCTATTGATTCATGTATGTTAGATGGTTTTGAATTGCATGCTTATTTAGCTTAATTTCATGTTTTCATGCTCCTATATTATGTGACACTAATGCATTTAACCCTTTTGCAAGAAGTTTCAAGTTGTGTAGGATATCTCACTTGAATGATAGGTTGAGCTAGCTTGCATCTTCCTTATTCTTCAAGATTGTGGTGAATAACATAGTCCCTCAGTTTTCCACCAAAGCAAGGAACTCCATTGCCCAAGGCTTTTCAAGGGATCAAACAATTCTACTCTCTCTTTCTCTCTTAAATTCTCAATTTCTTTGGTTACTTAAATCTACATTCTAGATCTACCATATTTCAATTTAAATACATAAGTAGATCAGATTTGTAGAAGCTCTTGTTTAGATCTTAGCTTAGTTTCAATTTATCTATCTTTTAAGCAAGATCTAGCAATAAGAAAAGTCTCTTTTGCAAGTTAAAACTTAGGCAAATTTAAAGGATTTAAAAGAGATCTTTGATTTTATGCTTTAGCTTTCATATCTAGCAAGTTAAGTGCTTTTAATTTGCTTTTTTATAACAGCCGTAAAAGACCCTAAGGAAACAAGCTTTTTAGCTTGCTTTCCTTAGTTCCTTTTGCTCATTTCTTGCTTTCCTTAGTTCCTTTTGCTCTTTTATCATAGATTTTAACTTAGATTTATTTTGGGTTTTCTACTAACAATCAAAGACACTTCCAAAGTGTTTTTGGCCATCTTTTGTCATCGGTTTCCTGCTGTTTTGTGCATGTTGGTGAATAAATAAGAGAAAACTCTGTCCGTTTTGGGTGGATTTGGAGCATTTGGGACCCCCGGAAGCCCCCCTTTCTTCAATAAAAGCTTGTAAAACCTTGTAAACACTTGTGATCCCCCTAATGAATGGTCACAAGTCATTCCAAAAAAGAGCTTTGTAAATTCATTAATAAAATCAGTGGGGCTACAAGCTCCCACTCTTCATCCCCCCTAGGGGGAACGATGTTTTTTGTGATTGTGTCATTTCTGCAATTTTAGCTTAAAATCAATTTTCACACCTAAGCATAAGCTAAAATTAATCCTTTAATTCATCACAAAGCACTACAATCATCACATAGATTAGACTTCAATTTGGCAAGTAATGCTTTAATTACTAGACTAGATTTCCTTTTATGCAACTTTACTTTTTGCAATTTCAAGTTGGAAAATAAACAGTCTCCTCAACTCCTCGCAAGAGGCTGGTCATTGAAGACTTAGTAATTAGAAAACATTTCCTTTTCAGCATTTTACTTTATTGTTTAAAATAAACATTTCCACTCAGCTCCCAGTGTTGTTCCTGACCCTTCCAGTTGCTAGCTTGTCTCGATCTTCTGGGAGTAAGTTCCATACACGCTGGGCTGGAGTAGTTCTAAATAGGAAAATCTCAATAGTTGCTATCTTAATGCACGAGAAAACGTCTAGGGGGAGTGTGTGAAGTAAGGCGAGCCCTCTCAAGACTCAGTTTCCCACCCGTTTTGGACATCCGACATCCCTAGTGAACTTATTGGTGGAGCCTTCGGGGCTTCGGTAGGTTCTCATCACATTTCCAAATAGAGAGATAACCTCTAAAGAGGCCACATCTTGTTTCTCAAACACTTTATTTTTTGCCAATAAAATTCATCTCATTAATCTACCTTCAATAAAGACAATCTAATAAAACACGCGATCAACAACTGACCACGATACTTTTAAGGCACTGGTCTCATTACACACTTTACAAAGCCTTTTGCTTCAAGTACTTTTATTTCTCAAGCATTTATATTTAACCTTGAAGTATTTCCTTATTTACTTACATCTTGTTATTTTAAGTATCCTTTTCATGCAAGTACTTCTTTATGTATATTGTGGTGGTTGATTGATATATGCTCTTAGAGTAGATTTACTTTACATGTTGTCTTTTTGCAATAAACTCCTAGAGTTATTTCTTGTACTTAGAATAGTTCAAGCCTTAGATTGTTTTCTTTAGGGACTACTCCCCTTGGCTTCGCTAGGAGTTGGCCTAGACAAAGGAGTTGAGGATTAGGTGACAACACCTTAACTCTAACTTGCCCCCAAGGACACACCAAGTGGATTGAAGATTTCTTCCATGTTACCCAAGTGTGTATAACGACGACAACACCTACCAAGGAGGAGGAGGAGGAGCGTCAGGTACTTGGAGGAGGGCACTTAACCCTTGGAGCTTGGGACCATGCGATATATACCTTGGAGGCTGGACACTTGGCTTGAGGTTGCTTTGGTTGACGAGCATACTTCAGGGAGGTTGGTGATGGACTTGGACACATGTTTAGGATCAATGGAGCTTTTGTGACCACATTGGCACACGTGGGAGTAGCATTGGACACATGAGAGGACATGTGGCACACAGTTAAAGGAGGTGTGCCTTGCATGAGGACACTTGGATAATGGACCACCATGGAAGAGGGAGTGTTGGACTAATAGCTTGTTGGAGAGTGCGCCATCTTGGAGGAGGGGCGTTGAGCCTAAGGAGGATCATGCTTCGAAGGCCTTTCATTTTGGGGGTTGGATAAAACCTAATTTGACATATGTACATCCTTGTATTTTAGAGTGCTTGATGAGGCATCACCTTATTGGTTACTTGTATGGACTTATGTCCTTATTTTATGTTAGCCTTCTTCACCTATTGTATATACAAGGGAGGAGAGAGCTCTTGTATTCATTATCATATTTGTACTCTTCTTTGTAGTTGTCTTGGAGACATTAAGGTTCATGAGGAAACCCTAGGAGAGAAAGAAGTATTGTAGGGAAAAAGACGCTATGGTTCATGAGGAAACCCTAGGAGAAGACAAGGAGAGAGAGATGTCTTGGATGTTCATGGAGAGATTGCTCTTGTGTGATGCCAAGGGTTGCTCTTGTGTGATGCCAAGGGTTTCTCTTGTGATGCTAGGGTTTGTGCTATGCATGCAATCCCTAGAGAAGAACATGACATTGAATATAGCAATGGTTATTATGGCTCTTGTTGAAGTGCTAGGGTTTCTACCTTAGTAGAAGACATGGAGAGTGGAGCTAATGCCTTGCATGATTTCAGAACCTTGTTCTTTTGGGATGTAAGGCTAGGGCAAGATCATGGAGACATAAGCCTGATGAGTCTTGAGCTTGGTGTGATGCCTTGATTGGAAGAAGACTTAGTTATTGTATTCCTGATGTTTTATGTAGGTCTTGATGCTTGTGATGATGCAAGAGTTGAAGACCTAGGGTGCAAGGATTCAAACCCGAGGATGGACATGTAAACTTGGAGGTTAGCGCTAGAGTTGTCTTGCCATGTATTTGTATGATGCAACATGGAGAGGTTTGCAAACCCTAAGGAAGACAATGGTGCTAGCCTGAAGAGCTTGCGTGATCCAAGCTTGTTGAAGCCAAAGAGGACTTGCTGGTGTTCATGCTAGCTTCTTGTGGATTTTTGGTGGTGGCTAGGGTTTTCTTGGTTTTTCGTATCTAGGGTTTGGAGAGCTAGACATTGTACCAACTTTCCGATAAAGTTGTGGTATGTACATGCACTTCATTTCTTCTCCATATATATGAAGCTGTCCAAAAGTTGTGTAATTGTGGATTTGATTTTTCAGTTTGCATTGTTTTCTTGATTGGCTAATTTTTAGCGCTTGTTGATCATGCTGATTTGAGATAACATAGGGCTGCAATTGTTAAGTGATTTGACATATAACTTGAAGACAAGAGAGCAGATTTTTTGTTGTAAAATCTGCTGTAATAAAGTGATTTTCAGATCTGGTATATGCTTATATGCTTGAAAAGTGTGCCCTAAGGGTTTAAACTTGTTGGCATTTGTTTGATATCTTTTCTCTTGAGCATTTTAGCGTATTGTGTTGAAGTGAAGTGAAATATTGTCTACTATTTGCTGCTATAAATATATATTTCAGATCAGCCCTAAGGTTAAAAGTTCACAGGGATTAGATTGGGGAAACCTCTAGTAAGAGAGGTGAAATTTCAGATTTGCATTAATTGCCCTAGACTGAAATTTCAACATGGTATTGAGCTGATTAGACTGAGATTGCCTGTTTGGTGATTTGATGGTTAGATATTTCAGTTGTTGTACTTGGGAGTGGTTGTTGGGTGGTGAAACCTTAGCGTGCTTGAGATGAGCACTTGCACCCGTGAAGGGTTTGATGGGTTGAAACCCTAATTGCTCTTGTGATGAGAGTGTGTTTTCACCTGTGATAAGTGGTAGATATACTACATGGATGGCTATTATGGAGTTATTTTCAATGGGTGAGATGCCCAAGAGGACCTATGATAGGAGGAGCACTCAACACTTGGAGGAGGACAATTAACCCTTAGAGCTTAGGACCATGTGATATATACCTTGGAGGTTGGACACTTGACTTGAGGACGCTTGGGTTGATAAGCATACTTCATGGAGGTTGGTTATGGACTAAGACACATGTTGAGGAGGAGCATTGGAGCTTTTTGACCACATTGGCACACATAGGAGTATCATTGCACACATGAGATGACATGTGGCACACAGTTAGAGGAGCACCTTACATGCAGACACTTGGATAGAGGAGGAGCACCTTACATGTAGACCTTTTATGTCTTTATTTTATGTTAGCTTCCCTCACCTATTGTATATATAAGGGAGGAGAGAGCTCTTGTATTCATTATCATCATTGTACCTCTTCTTTGTACTTGTCTCAGAGATGTTAGGGTTCATGAGGAAACGCTAGGAGAGAAAGAAGTCTTGTAGGGAGTAAGACGTTAGGGTTTATGAGGAAATCCTAGTAGCTAAATGCTAGGGTTCATGAAGGAACTCTCGGAGAAGACAAGGATAGAGAGAGATGTCTTGGATGTTCATGGAGAGATTGCTCTTGTGTGATGCTAGGGGTTGCTCTTGTGATGCCAGGGTTTGCCATGCCTACAAGCTCCAGAGGAAAATATGACGCTGAAGATGATGATGGTTATCATGTCTCTTATTGTGATGCTAGGGTTTCTAACTTAGTAGAAGACATGGAGAGTGGAGCTAACTCCTTGCATGATTTTAGAACCTTGTTCTTTTGGGATGTAAGGCTAGTTCAAGATCATGGAGAGATAAGCTGGATGAGTCTTGAGCTTGGTGTGATCCCTCCTTGTTTGGAAGATAAATTTGTTATTGTATTCTTGATGTTCCATGGAGATCTTGGTGCTTGCAATGATGCAAGAATTAAAGACCTAGGGTTTGAGGATTCAAACCCTAGGATGAACATGTAGACTTGGAGGCTAGCGCTAGAGTTGTCTTGCCTTGTACTTGTGTGATGCAACATGGCTAGGATTTGCAAACCCTAAGGAAAATAATAGTACTAGTGTGAAGAGCTTGTGTGATACAAGCTTGTTGAAGCCAAGGAGGACTCGCCAATGTTGATAATAACTTCTTGTGGGTCTTTAGTGGTGCCTAGGGTTTTCTTGGTTTTCTCTAGCTATGGTTTGGAGAGCTGGAGATTGTACCAACTTTGTGATAAAGTTGTGGTATGTACATATACTTTGTAGTATAACTAAATTCTTATTAATAATTAATATATGTAATCATTAATATTTGTAATTGACCGTTGTGAAGGGTGCGTCTCTTCACTAAAAGCTCTATATAAGGCTGGTCATTCATCGTTGCAATATGGATTGGAATAATATATAATAATTATATATTTTATATATCTATCCCCACTGGTTCTCCTCTAATTGATATCAGAGCCAATACATCCATTGCTCTCTTTTTCTTCTACGTTTAAACTGTTGTGCGTGGAGGCTGTTGTGCGTTGAGGTGATCTCTCTTCTGCGTATAGACTGCCATGCATGGATACTTGTGTGCGGATTTTGAAACAGACTGTTGTGCGTGGAATGCAATCTCTCTCCGGCATATAGATTGTTGTGCGTGGTTTTTTAGTGGGTGCATTTTGTTGTTAATAACCAAGAAACAACAAAATTTGGTGTAGGCCGTGTGGTAAACATAATAAGAGAGCAACAATGAATCCTTGGAATCACAAATAAAAATATTTGTTGGATCAACAATCACCTGTGGGAAAGCTGTGTGGGTGTGACGCAAACAAATTAAATCTGAATAGGAAAGGTCAGACATGTAAAAATGTGTGAATAAGGAAGACTAAAATACAAGTTAAGAAAAAAGAAAAAAAAAACATATACGTGGAATAAAACTTTTAGCTTAATGAGCCACTAAACAAACCCAAGCGAGTGAAACCATAGTCAAGAGAGGAAGCCTACCACTCACCTTAACTAATAAATTTTAATATATATTCTTTAAAATATTTAAAGACATTTAACCTTGAAGGTGTAGCATTAAAAAGCTATTAAAGGGAACCATGAGAAATTCAGAAACTTCAAGGAAGGCCTCAGGTGCCACAGACAACACGTCATCCAACACAAGCAATACGTCACCCAATAAAGAGTTAAATGACGAGTTAAATGAATTAAAGACCTCGGTGGCGAAGATCTCCGACAAACTCAGTGGTGTAGATATAAAAGAATTAAAAGCCTCGATGGATGAGATCTCTAACAAACTCAATGGTATAGATAAATTTACAAAAAAGTCATTAAGATGGATGATTTCTCCAGAAGACTTGGTAACGTGGAACAAGGATCAAAGGTGTGGGGAGAAAACCACGATGAGCTCAAGGCCCATGTTGCATCATTGGAAAATGGGAACAAGGAATTAAATAGCCACAGTTTCCACTCTCGCCACTCCTTTTTTCCGCCCCCCAAACATTCGTCCAATTTTGGATCCTTTAACGAATTTACGCACAAGCTGAGATTCGACGTACCGAGATTTGATGGAGAAGATGACAGGGAAAGCACAAGGTGGATTAATTGACTTGAACGCTATTTTGAGTTACACAATGTGTGGCGATGATTATAAAATTAACTTTGCATCATTGCACTTAGATAAGGCAACAAGCCATTGGTTCTTATGGTGGCACTCAAAAGCCCAATCAAGGGAATGGGAGACATTTAGGAAGCATTTTTTCAGGAGATTTCAGAACATCAAGGAAAATGAAGTCTTTTCCAAACTCTCTCGATTACAACATGCAGGCATCGTGGATGAATTCTTTAACAAGTTACATGTGTTAGCTACCCGCGTGATTGATTTATCAGATAATCACCTCCTACAAATTGCCATTTCGGGATTGAAGGAAGACATAAGAAACGAACTTAAACTAATAGATATCAAGAATGTGGAGCAATTCCGATTAAAAGCCAGGGTGATAGAAGAAAAATTGTTGTTCTTTCAGCGACCTCCTTGGTCTCATTCTGAAGAACCAAGTTCAAATTTTACTCCTGCTTACGAAGGGACTCCACCACCTAACATAGAAGATGACAAAGTCGGTGTTTTAGATATCATGCACCTAACTGGAGGCCAAGCGACAAATGCAAGGGAAAACAATTCTATATGTGTGAAATAGAGAGCGTTAGCGACAGTGACAAAGATTCAAAAGATTTTAATGAAGAATAAAAAAAATCCAAAAAATCTAAACCAACAAAATAACAATGCTTCGAGGACGAAGCATTTGAAGGAGGGATTACTTGTAGTATAACTAAGTTCTCATTAATAATTAATATATGTAATCATTAATATTTGTAATTGACTGTTGTGAAGGGTGTGTCTCTTCACTAAAAGCTCTATATAAGGCCGGTCATTCATTGTTGTAGTATGGACTGGAATAATATATAATAATTATATATTTTATATATCTAGTCCCACCGGTTCTCCTCTATACTTGATTTCTTCTCTCTATATATGAAGTTTCTAGTTGTTCGAAAATTGTGTAATTGCAGATTTGATTTTAGTGCGCATTTTCTTCGTGATTGGGTAATTTCCTGCCCTTGTTGATCAGACTGATTTGAAATAACATAGGGATGAAATTATTAAGTGATTTGACATATACCTTGAAGACAAGAGAGAAGATTTTCTGCTGTAAAATCTGTTTTAATAAAGTGAGTTTTAGAACTGGTATATGCTTGAAAAGTGTGCGCAAAGGGCTGAAACGTGTTGGCATCTTTTCTCTTGAGCTGCCTAGTTTATTGGGTCGAAGTGAAGTGAAATATTGTCCGTTGTGTGCTGCTGTAAATTGAAATTTCAGATCAACCCTAAGGCTGAAATTTCACTGGGATTAGATTCAGGAAACCTGTAGTAGAGATGTGAAATTTTAGATTTGAATTAATTGCTCTGGACTGGAATTTCAACAGTTTTATCCAGGCTTTTCTAAAAAGTTGACGTCATTGTATCTGTCTCCATATCCATATTGATACCCATAGTCATATGTTCTAATACCAATCAAGAAAAAATTCTAAGTCAATATATTTTCCTTTAAAAAGGAACTAGTGATTAAATACATATGATTTTAGAAATATTATAATAGAGAGAAATTGTATTTCTTTTGATCGTTCCATTAAATGAATCATGGTTTCAACAAATATAAGAAAGTACAAGTCATTAAAAATAAAACAACCATGAGTTAAAACACACAATTTGCTTGAAAAACACAACAAAGAAAGGGTATACATGGTAAAACGTTAAGGTTATAGGCCACTATCTGCCCGTTCTTTTATATTTGATATTTCTCTATAACTAGGGAAACAAATGCTCGTGTAATTATTGTTCCATAAAATTTTGAAGTTTGAAGCTATGTTCTTATGACTAAAACATGAAATATATGAAGTTCAATGTGTTTGACACATATTTACATATATGCCTTGTTGAGGTGATTTTTAGATGTTAGTTTGAGTGGGCTATGATGTTGACTTAGTTAAGTTGAATAGAAGTCTAGCCAATCATAGTCTTTATCGAGTTGAGTCTCTAGTCGAGTCAAGTCGACCTAATTGATTAAATAGTTAGAACAATTAAGGCAGTTATGTAAATGACTATGTTGGCTATTGACTCAATAAGATCACGGGAGACTCAGAGGATTGATGTAGAGTTAATTGTGTAGAATATAATGTTATATTTTTAACTCTGATAAATTTTGTTTGCTTTCATCAACTAACCTAACCTTAGTTGGTTAAAGTGTTTTTTTATTTGAATAACATGCTTCCATTTAACTATTGATATAACAAAATACATAAGGCATTTTATACCCCAAATAAGTCATTAAAAGTAGATGCCATGAGCAAAAACCATAAGCTTAAGGGTGAAAAATATTTACTAGCCATTAGGATAACCAAAAAATAGTCATTTTGGTACCCTATGGATGCAAGCTATAAAAACCATAAATCAAAGGTCCAAAAATAAATGCCAACTAGCCATCATAAAGAAATACATTAAATAGTGACGTGTATCATCTTGTGTCAGGCAGCAAATTGTCCTTGTTATTGGGTTTTGGACCCAAACCTTCAATGGTAAGCCTTTGATCAGGTGACAAGGGTTCCATCCATCATTTTGATGCTAAGGGGGTTTCTCCACTTCTGAAATGGTGAGTTCTAGGCAAGGAAATTTATCATTGTTTGGTAGAGGATGAGGAGGCCAATTGTGGCACTCCTTGCATTCATGCGTAGCAGAACCAAAGTTATATCGGGGGAAACCTTCAAACCTACAACGTTGGGTTGAGCAACAAGGAGAATGGGCATCTAAGATAACTCGACTCATGGTGCATGGAGCCTCTCCAAAAAAGAAATTCAAGCAATCAACGTAGATGCTCCAACTACAACTCCACCTTGCCAAACTACTTGGATTTGTAAATTAAGGTTGGCACATATTAGAGTGCCATAATACTAGATAAACTTGCTTCTATGTTGAGCATTCCAAAATAAACATTCATTTCTTCTTTTTCATATGAGATACAAGATTTTAGCTCTAATTAATTGCCATGTTGTGTGAAAGTCAACGACCCAAGGGAGTTTATTGCCTATTAGGGTAGACTTTTAGGAAATGTTGGTAGGGACCAATTGGCTACAAAGACTATAGTCCCACTCCCAAGCCAACTTAGTAAACTTACCATACTTGAACAAGTGCTTAACAACCACATTTTTGTAGAAGGATCACATGGTTTGAGGAACCCCTAGATATTGAAGCCACTGTGCAAGAGGGCAACCTAAATCAATGTCCAAGCAAAAAATGCCTTTTTTTGGGTCAATATAGGGATTGTAGATAGTTTGGAGTCGATACAATTAATTCCTCGGTTTAGAGGGCCGTTTCCAGGCTTTGTTGGGCTGTGTTATCCCCAACTTCTAGGGATAACTAAGGAGATGATGTCTCAAGGCCCTTAGGTTGCAAACATGGAGTACCGAGAGACAGTTTGACCAATAGTGTCCACTTGCATAGTCAAAGATCCACCTCACCACCACAGTTCTAGGTTCATCATGATGGTATCCACCCCATCAGCTGGCCTCTGGAAGACATTGGATCTTTCTCCATGAGGTACAAGTCAGGTATTATGGTGAGTGCCATTTCAATATTTGAGGCATTTGAGTTTGTTGCATCTATTACTGCTTTTGATTATGTAACGTTTGGTTGGACATTATGCTCTTTGCCATGTTTCACTTTGGTGGTTGACATTGCACCCTAGTAAGTGGGTCACCCTTAGGGATAGGTTTGCTACTGGTAGGTCCTCTTGACGCGTCATCGGGCCATTCTTGACCATACTAGTCACTTTCCACACTTCATCCTCTCATCTCCTTACCTTTTGGGATTTTCGGGTATACTGACCCAAAAAGGGGTTGTCCCTCATTTCATGGGAAGGAGCTGAAGGCCCATAGGCTTGCAGCTGGCAAAAGATAAAAGCCAATCATTAACCTTCTAGATGCTCGCCCAGGGATCCCGAGGACAATGAAATGTCTCTCATAAGAAACTGATGGGACCCGTAAAAGAATAACTAATAACAAAATGCCTACCAAGGTGGAGCATGTGTGGGCACTGTTTTTATTGCCTAGGTAGAAGCCCCACACATGTTTTCAACTTGGGGAAGCATGATGTGACTAGGGTAGACTCAAGGTGGGCACAATTTTTCATGCTTAGGTAGAAGCCCCACCTTAGCTTCAACTTGGAAACATCCTAAAAGAATAAAAGGCAATAAATGGGCTTGGAAAAAGTTTTCATTGAAAACGAAGGTGCAACACACCCTCTACAAAGGCACCCATAAGTGAGACACTACAACCCCTTGTATGTCATGAACCCCATGCCCAAAAGTCTTCCCCTCATCCATGACACCTCATCCACATGACTTAGAAGGAGGTCCCCTCGGGAAACACCCCTAAACTTGAGGTACGATTCACCCAATAGGTTGTTTTGTTAAGCCTCCCATACCTAAACTTGGCAAATTGCATAAGGTCTTTGAGCATAGGTTTATTTTGATGAGCTGGTTTGGATGTACATGCTTACATGGCTCTTTTATGATTTGATTTACTCATCGTGATGCATTTGAATTGAGATCCTTGGAGGGTGTATCCATTTGTCTTTGCAGGACCCAACTAGTGGACAATTTTGGAGGAACAAGCCTAGCTTGGGCTTCCATGGGGCTTGAAGCCCACAGGTTGGATATCAGGGCCCACATGCCAAATGAAGAAGACTTGCCTTTGGAGGCCTAGAAGACATCATGGAGGACCTAACCTAGCCCCTACCACCCAAACGATTTGCCTAAGAAGGCCAAAACGCCACCCTTGAGGGCTTGACGTCATAGTAGGGCTAGGGTTTGGTGGTTGTCGAGGACACTAGGCATGTTATGAAGGAAGGAAGCCATGGATTGCGGAGAAGAGGCTTGGATCAAAGAGGCCTAGCTCACCCATCTCCTACTCCAACGACTTGCAAAAGTGCCAAAACGTCACCCTAGAAGGGTGATGTCTTACTTAGGGTTTTACTTAGGTGCAAATTATGAATTAAAAAAGTATTATTTTATGTAAAGGGGCAAGATAAGGGCTCTTGACCCCTTATCTTGTGTTTTACCCTAATTTATGTGGACAAACTATTTGTTAGAGTATTTGTATAAATAGAGGTCGCCTCTAATTCATTTTTATCATAGCTCTCCCATTGTGAGAAGTCTTCCTAGCTGAAATTTATGCCCTCTTTGGGCAATCTCTATCTCTTGTGCTTTTGTTATGGTTTCTTCATGCTATTGGTGGAAGAAGTAGTGCACTACCTCTCTTGGAGCTTTTCTCTTGCATTTGTGGTGGATTTATCTTGGTAAGAGGAGGTTTATCTTGTCATTTCTTGGACTAGGTAAGGATTTTATCTTGTTGATGCTTCATTGCTTGGTTACAAGTTTGATTTGCTAGACTTCTTGGGGAGTATAAGGATTTACAACCGCACCATTATCTATCATTTTTGTCTAGAAATTATTTGTTGCACAAGGTTTTACTAGGAGAAGTAAAAGGGTTTACACCCTCCTAGTATCTCCTAGTTAACATTGCTTTCCTTGGGGAGTAAAAGGGTTTACACCCCCAAGGAGATAGCACTTGTTAGCTCTTCATTTATTTGACTCCATAACCCAAAAGCTAAAGGCACTAAAAATAATTGCATTGGAGAAATAAAATCTTGCATTGGTTAATGTGAAAACTCGGGATTTTGAGGTTGTCTAAATTGGAATCAATTCTATGCTCTATATGCTTGGTTGAGCCACTAGGGTGTCACATTTGGCTAAGTTCTTCTTGCTGCTGTCATAACATTTCATCTACAACCATTAGGGCTGCAGAAACCCTAACACAACTTTCTTAATAACTTACAAACCAACCGTCAAAAAGTTGCTAAAAGTTTGCCCCTATTATCTACTAACCCTAGCGCACTTTTTGGGTGGATTGTTGGTAAGTTTTTGTTGGTTGATCTCTTTGCTGTAACAACTTGTATGCTACAGCCACAAGGCTGCAACTATATCTCTGCAATACTATTTTATTACAACCTTGTTTTATGCTAAAGTCTTGCTCTTTCATACTTGAGTTAACTAGTCATTGCTAGCTTATCTCTTGCAATCTTAACTAAACTTTTAGCATTTTCATTTGCAGCTCTCGTTATCGTTTTATTGCTGATATATATTACTGTTTATTGCAGCAATTAGGGACAGCAAACTTAACTTGCTTTTACAACATAATATTGGGCTTGTATCTTTGTTTTCCTTGTGTCTCGGGCAGGTACAATCACCACTTGGCAAGTCTACTATGTTGTGGCATATCTTCTACCATCTACGAGACTCTTTTCAAACCCTTTTCACCTTCCATCATTGACCTATAGGGGGACTCTTCTTCATCTCTTCATTTTCCATCTCATTTCCCCCAGGGTCACTGGGATTCCCCCTTTGAGGTGACTACTTCATCTCTAAAGTGACAGGAATACCTATCTAAGGTGACAGTGGGTAGGTGTTCTCTTAGTTGTCGCCATTTTGTGGTTGGGTCGGGCTTTGCCCAACCTACAACTTGTGCGATAACAAGTTGAATATGCAGAACAAGGCTTTTGAACAGTGGGAAGGAGCTAGCTAGTATTTTGTGAATCCTTTGGTGCAATGCCATCTCAAATCTTGCTAACATGCGATGAGTGCTTGCAACTGCAAGTCAAGCTTGACAAACACATTATCCGGAATAAGGTTTTTGATGCGCTCAATAACTAGCCTATGAGTAATGGTTAATTTAAATTCAACCTTCAATTCGTGCCTTCTTTTCCAAACCCTAGTATGCACCTCAAAAAGGTCAACAACTGTGGTGATGCCTTGCTTATGTAAGTTCTTGGCCAAAAACTAGGGAGTCTCCGCCATAGTCTTGCCTTCATATTGCACGACAAGTGACCACCAAATCAATGTTGTTAGAACTAGAAACCTGACTGGACCGGTCGACCCCAAAAATGTGAAACTGGATTGCACCGAAAAAAAAAAACTAATCGACCAAAAACTCCATAAAATATTCAAATTTTGAAAAAAAACATATATATTCAAGTGCATCCATATGAATTTAAACCATTTATACACAAATATGCAAAGTTTCTCATTTATATAGCAAGTAAGAGTGCATATAACCAAAATAGCACTGAGTGCAATCCATCTCTGAACCAAAATACATCAACAACAAGGCTCTAAATGGCCTCTAGAGTCCAAAAAAATCATGCTACAACAAATAACTACATATCATCAAGATCATTACCTATATTAGGATCCTCATCATCAGTGTCACCCTCTAAGCATTAAAATGCGATAGAAAAAGCTTAACATGCCTAATAAGTGTTTTTACTTGAGTGAATGGTACATTTTTACTAGGGTCATGACAAAAGAGTTCAATAATCAATGCCACCAACATCGAGGTACATAGAGGGCTTGGTGCTCTTGATTAAATCTCAGTTCCATACCCTCGTACATGATAGAATCCAGTGGAAACATTGCAATCCTACCAATCTTGAAATTCTGAAAACTGTTAAGTCTATTGAATTTGAATGGAACCTAAAATTCTACTTTCTCCATATGAAGTCTAATGAGGTTGAAACCACTCTCAAACATCCTGAAACAAGTAATGGTAATGTTAAAAATTTAAGTAAAAGGAGAATTTAACATTACCATTACCCCGGGGTTAGGTAATAGGCCCCCCCTTCTATTAATCAATTGATATATATTTTTTAAATTTGAATTTTGTGGGTCCATGACATGCTGTACGAAATCGATCGATTTCGTATGGAACCATTCAGTTCCGTAACAAACCATCCGGTTCCTGTATGGAACTAGCCAATTCAGTACTGAACCTGCTAAACGTAGTTTTGTGCCACCGGTCAAGCCGTTTTTGCCTCCAAACAGGTTCAACTGGCTGGTTTTGCTGGATCGTTCCAATTTTAATAACATTGCACCAAATACAATGTTCATTGAATGATGCCCTTGTCCTTAAAGAATTGGCTTTTTGTGTGGTGTACCAAATACTTAAGATGACATAATAAATAAGAATACATGCAGTGTACACCAAATGTGAACATGGAGCACATTTGCAAAGAGACAATAGATATGAGTTACATAATAACTCCTTAGATTAGGAGAACCTCCTCCAAATAAACCCAACACATCCATATAACGAAATTATATGTTCATCCCCAAAAATGACTTTATTGACCTTTATATATACATATTCCCACTCATTGCACACGTGGGCCCCCTATTAGATCGACCCCTATTTCATACACATTTAACCCCGGTCGTAACATAGTACCCCCCTTCAAAAAGCTTCGTTTTCAAAAAATTGTTACAGTAGAGGGTTTTACATATGATGAAACAAATTATTAGGATTTCCTTATATTCTTGCTCTCTTGTCGCCATTGATGATTATCTATCCATCCATATTCAACTGTTTTTAGTGTCAAACTTTCATAGCTTCCATTAATCCTTTAATTCCATCCACTGTTGTAGCTTCTCTAGCTTGTAGTTGTTGGTCTTTGATAATATCTTGTTGCATAATTTTTCCTTGTTGCCCAATTCCATGAATATTGTTGATTATTCCATCTTCTTCCTTGGCATTGTTGATATCGATCTTCTTGTCTTTCTTGCCACCTTTCTTGGTAATGAGGGTGTCGATATGGTTCCACCTTTGATGGTTTTCCTTCATTTTGCACACCCATATCGTCATTGTTCTCAATGGCGTGCTCTATCCTATGTGCTTGGTCCTTGAGTACTTTGACCTTTGAGATAATACCCTCATATTTGACATGTACTTCCTCAAGTTGGAGCTCAACTTCTTTGAGTATTTTCTGGCGACCTTCTTGAATCTTGTTTTCATTCTCCTTTTGAAGCTGCAATATGATGCCATCCATCAAACTCTTATGTCCTTCTTCAATTCTAGATTATATTTCCAATTTTACTTCATTAATGTTCTTTTTCAACCTTTTTGCAAATTTCTTCTGCAAGCCTTTTGGTAGTATTCTCTTCAACTTTTCTAGTAGTATTTTCATCTTTATTCTTTGATTTAGACTCTTGTAGATGCTTTTTCATATTCTTAACTTTGGTAAGAAGGTTTCGATTATGCTTACACAACCTTTGATTTCTTGTTCTTTTCTTTTCAATTCTTCCCTTGACTCATCCTTTTCCCACTTTCCTTTGCTAATCTTTTCTTGTTTTAATTTTTGAACCTCCTTAATGAATGCTTCATTAAGGGCTTGCATGGAAAACAAGGGTAAATCTTTCTCATTTTTCCTTTACAATATTCAACCATTCTCTAGCATTGATCCTCGTGCCATCTCCTAAAAAAATTGGTATTGCTCTCAATTCTTCCTTGAGGTTTAACCAAAACCCTCAACTTCCAGCTTCACTATCTTCCAAATATTTATCCCAAATAGTTCTTATTATTTTTCCAATATATTCTAATCTCTTTTCACCTTGCAAGGGATTTTGAATCACCTAAATCGACTTTTCCAATCAATAGTTATGCTAATTTTACGTTAACATACCTTTCTAAGCCTTTGTTCAGGGACTGATTGTAGTTTGACCTTGTACTTGATGTATCTTTGAATTTTTTGCATCTTTGAGTTTGAAATTTTGGTCAACAATAGCTTGGTATGTCTTCTCTACAATGTCACAAGTCTCATTAAATTTTGATGTGCCAAGAAAAAGTTATGATGATTTTCCCAAAACTTGTTGATTTTGGCACCTTTTTGTTGAACGAACTTGTATGGTATGCCACGTGTCCTATTTTGCAGCTCTTAGTTTGAAATTTTTACTTGAGATAACTTGATCTGTCTCCTTTCCAATATCGCAAGTGGCACTCAGTTGGACCTCTTTAGCTTTATAGACGACTGTTTTATAGAGATTACCCATTTGAGCCTAGTTTTAAGACTAGACAAAACCTTGACTTGTATAGCCCATAACTTCGAAAATATAACAAATCGTATTATAAAAGTTGCAATAGAGATATTTTGCTTTGCCTTCTTTGCAATCCCACAAGTCCCATGCAATTTTGATATTAAAACAAAAAGTTGTAACGAAAATGGTAAAATGACTTGTTTGAAGGAGCCAAACCAAACATTAACCGCTTTGATACCAAATACCTAAGATAACATAATAAACCATAATACATACAATGTACACCAAATGTGAACATGGAACTCCCAAAGGGATAATAGATGAGTTACACAATAATTCCTTTAAATTAGGAGAACCACCTTCAAATAACCCCAACACATCCATTTAGCCAAATCATATGTTCATCCCCAATAATGACTCTATTGGCCTCTATCTATACATATTCTCATCGATTGCACATGTGGACCCCCTTTATGCCAAACCCTATTGCATATACATTCATTATTTCAACCCCACTATCACTCGTAGGGTTATAACATTCCAAGTCAGTTTTCATTTGACAACCTCCCAAGCTTTCCAAATGGTCCGAGGAATAAAAGAACCCTTAACCTTTACCTGAGCAAGTGTGAGGAGATGGATTTGTAGATTTAAGTTGCAATACTATTTTTCCCAAAGGGAGAACCTTGAGAGATAATTTTGAAGCAACACTTTCCAAGCTTCTTTGACCTTGATAGCCCTAATTACCCATTTTTGCACACATTGCTTGAGAATGCATGTAGGTGCTAATGATGTCCATTCCTCCAAATCCTTGGTTGCACAACACTAGCTCCAATTGACTATGAATGCCTTTCTTGCCATTGGAGCCGACCTAGAGAAATCCTCACATAATCTTTTCAAGCCTCTAATAGGTGGAAACAAAAGGGACTTAGCAAAAGTAGGACCCATTCACAGCATCAAGTACCTTAGCTAATATCTAGAACTGAACTGCTAGCATCATGGACTTAATAATCCATTTATCCACCTTGTTGGCGATTCTCTAAAGCCGCAACACCTTTGGGGAGGCTTGAAATGCAAAGGGGATACCCATGAAATTAACTGTGCTAGTTTCAACCAAGACCATCCCATGTCAATGAACCAAAATGGGATCTTGCCTTAGCTTTGTCTATATTTGGGGATTCTCTGAAGCCACAACGCCTTTAGAGAGGCCTGGAATGCAAGGGGGATACCCAAGAACTTAAACAACTGTGCTAATTTCAACCAAGACCATCCCATGTCAATGAACCAAAAAGGGATTTTGCCTTGTCTTTGTCTATATCGTTGATTCTTAGCCATTTGCAACTTGGAACTAGAGGCAATGTTAAAAATCTGGAGGCACTCTATAGTGTGATCCACGGTTTTCTTTTCCTCCTAAATGGAAGGAGTCATTTACAAAGTGGTCATTGACCAGTGGTCTAGCATTCAGCTCAGGCAATATAATGCTCTTTATCAGCCCTTGGGATACTTGATGATGAAATAGGTACCGAAGAGCCTCAGCAACCATAATGTGTAACGTTGGAGCAAGAGGGAAACCTTGCTTAATGGACCTAGAAAGGCCAATCTCGTTTGACTTAGTTTGGTTAATAGAGAGGCAGGTTGCAACATATGAGAAAAGAGTTTTCATGACTTGAAGAAAGAATTGACCAAAACCCAAGGCCTTAAGAAGGGCTAGGGTGAACGACCACTCGATGCGATCATAAGCTATTTTGAAATCAAATTTAATGGACATAGTGTTTAGGCTTCACTCCATTCCTTCCTAGATGGCTATAACATTATCTAAGAGGAACCAACCTTTGATGAAGCCTGTTTGTATAGGCTTGATATCTTAGGCCTCGAGTCTCCTCCTGGATATGGTCATCCCACAACCTTTCAAAGTTAGGAAGGTTCTCCTGAGTACAAATACCTTTGACAAATGGTTCCCATGAAGTTGGGAGTCCATTCAGTGCCATGATCACTAGCTTTTCATTTGCAACCTTCTCCCCAACTGCTGCAAGCTGATCACAAACCTGTGCGACCTTCATAAGGCTAGTGACTGAGTCTGATCTGGTCATCTCTATGGATCCGTGTTTGTTCTACAAAATCATCTTCCTGATTATTCTCACTTTGGTAGAAACTTACCAGGGCATCGAACATCTCCTTCGTTGTCTTTGTAGAAATTTAAATGACAAAATCAACAAGTAAATATTCTGTCATACACTTAGCAATCTAGAGATAACTGTCTTCTATGAACTCTGAAATGTCTAAAATCACATTCAGAAATTACCATAAGCAGAAATACACATTGCTAAGCAATTTTGCAGCGGAATAAACACAATGAACAACAATCATTCAACTCAGAAAATTTCAGAAATTTAGGCAATGTCAGGAAAAACCACAATGTGGGGAAACCCAAAAAGAGAGAGAGATTTATTATTCAGCTTCAGGAAAGTACATATCAGCAGCAATAAATATTAGTTCCAGCAAGATAAATCCACTTACAGCACACTAAAACAGCCCCCAAAATTGTCTCGAAAAACGTGCCAATTCTGTACTGCTGTACGGCATGCCCAGAAATCTGCACCTTGAAAAGTGTGCCCTCAGTCTTCTGTACGGACTGATCTGTACAGCCCAGCAGCAAGAAAATACTCAAAACAGCCTCGAAACCGTGCCAATGCTTGCCTTGATTTCCGTGCCCCTTTTCCCTTTCTGTACGGACTGTACGGATCCATACAGTACGGTCTCCAACAGAAGAAAAATAACTCAGCACTCAAACAAAAATGTTCTCTTGGGATTTGTGCCCAATATCTCTTGGGAAATGCACCCTCTTGCTGCCCTAACTTCCCTCTCTCAAGCTTACTCGAAAATATCTCTCAAACTCTTCCTCAATGTGTCTTGCGCACTACCCAATGCATTCTCTTATAATCTGAAAGTGACCCTTCACCTTCTCCAACCCTAAATCTAATGGCCAAGTTCTAATCTTGCCTTTACAAGATCAAGGGTCATGATTCATTCCCTCCAAAATAAATCACTTTAAAATATTAAAGTACATTTCCACTTTATAACATAAGTGCACTTTATGAAATAAAGTCACTTTAATATTATAAGGTACACTTTATTAAAAAGTCACTTTAATAAACGAACCACTTTATCACAACTTTATAAAAACCCATTACAAAGTCAAGTGTCTAGTAGTGTAGGTACAAGGTAACTAAAGCATACAAGACACATGCGGAGTACCTCCCGAGCTAAAAGCTAACAGTCTTCTTCTTAGATATACGAGGGATCAAATGATCGTTTATGGTATCCAAGATCATCCACTTGGCCTTCACTTCCCTCTTCTTATAAGCTGTCAACTGCTGCAGATTTGTAGACGAAGGTACAGCGTCCTTGACAATATCCCAAAGATCATTATGAGCATCATAAATTCAGCCTATACTAGGCGTGAGAGAAATAAATGGCAATGCAGCAGAAGTTTTGCTTACACTGTAAAGAACTCCAATTAGACCTAAACGATATGTGTTATGGACATTACTAAGTGTGAAGACAACTATCTGAAATGTTACCTTCTATTATCTGGCCCTTAGTGAAGGCCTAGTGGAGTCTTAAATGCAAGCATGTCATAATGGTTAGTCCATCTACAATATCTGCGTTTGAGTCTCTGTGGTCATCTTGAAACTTTACAACTCTACTCGTCATAGAATTAATTAATCAGATTACACTTTTACTAAACAAACTGTAACTAAACTAGCCTTGCCTAACCTCCTTCAGCTGTAGTTGATCCATGCTTTTGCTGTAGCATCAATCGCCAAACCTCTACAAATGGAATAATTTTAACAAGGAAACGTTGCGCCTTTCCTAGAATTGCTTCACTTAATTATTTTTTGCAAGTCTTGCTAAGCTGTCCTCACAAATGAGTCAAGATGTAGGTTCCCAAACAATGAAATTTCATCTTGCTAGGCTTGTCCTTGTACCTATTATCAAACAACAACACAGATCACCATCCCTTGGGCATTTGGGTTTAACCAATCTATCACGTGTCTCTTTCATCCTCTGTTATTCTACTAACATATTCCAGTCAATGATTAGTTTTCATTCATCGAATTTCTACAATGTCTGCAATCTTTCTTTGAGACACTGCTTCTCTGTGCATCCATCCTCCACACCAATTTGCAAGCAAGGGACTACAAATTCCATGTGTTCCACAACTTCCTTCCCATAGACCACATGAATGGAGTTACACTTGTGGTATGAAAGGTCCACAAAGCTGGATGTAATTGAGTTCCCAATCTGCATTCAATATCGCAAACATTCTATATTGCGTTTGAAATAATCTTTACAGTAAATTGCACTAGTCCATTTGCATGCAGATAATATGGAGTACTTGTGTCAGCTAGATCATATACTAGGTGGTTAAACCATGCACCATCTTATTCACAAAATGAGTTCCACTGTCATTGATGATCTCCAAGGGACAACCAAACCCTGTGATAATATTTTCAAGTAAAAATTTGACAGCTACCTTGGCAGAATTTGTGCACCTGGTAAGCATATGTAAACAATGTTGACCCCCATAAGCCTACCGAGAGTATGCGCATGGTGGCTTGTTGTCAGGCAGCATGTTGACCAGCTACTGGTTTATGGGCTTCTTGCAACACTACTTCAACAGGAGGGACACATCTCCACAATATACCATCAACTCCCAGCTGAAATAGTTGGTTCGCAACCAAATGGAACTGCAACTGTTTCTAGGCCAGCTTTTTCACAACTGCAGTCAGATTTGGAGGGGTGCATCTGGCTGTCAAGAAAGCGACAATTTTCACAAACTACTCTTCAGAATCTACCCAAAACAACTTAGCATCAGAAAAAATGTCATAGATCTTTATCTGTTCACCATTTTCAACTCAAGATGAGTCATCTAGTCCCACATAAGCCTTTCTTGAGTGTAAAAAAATTGAAATCATACTCTATGAAAAAGCATTTAATCTAATGACTCAATAAGGAAGCACATCATTTTTTTTTCATTTGCTATGTCTTCCCACTGGAGTTGTCACCATTCCATGTTTTGTACTCTTCAGTTGTGTATTTTCTTAGGTTGTAAATACACTAGGGGCTTGTATATTATGTTATCTTCGTAGATTTGTTTTGTTCAACTTATTTTTTGTTTTGTTTTCTTTTGCTCCAATATGACATGCATATTTTCACTTATAACAATAAAGTATTTCCTTACGAGTCATGACATGACATATACCATCTTGGCAGGTGAAGCAATTTCAAGGCTCAGTTGACTTTTCATATTTAAGATGGAGTTGGGAGACAAGGCAATTGGCTTCTTTTTGCTGACTTTTAGTTTCTCCCTATTTGCATACTACACATTCTGGGTTGTCATTCTGGTAACAAAAATCCTAGATTATTGTATTATATATTGGATACTCAACGAGGTTAATATGAAATATTTTCCTAACCATCGTCCTCTATCCTCTGTGCAGCCTTTTATGGATGGTGATCACTTCGTTCATAAATATTTTCTTCCCAAGGAATATGCAATTATAATACCCACAGTCACTGGGGTTGCTGTCCTTAGTTTCTTGATGGTTTTTATTGGATTTATAATGCTGAAATCAAAACCAAAGGCTTTATGACGGACACTTGCATCATTGTGATATCCTTTTTTGTGTGTAAATTATGAAACATTCAAGAGTCTAATTGTTTAATATGGAAAAGTAGGCTTGAGATGGATCATTCACGTTTTCTGCAAAAGTCAGTGAATTATTATTTTTTGAACACGCAACTTTTGAAGGTTAGGACTCTGGCAATGAGTCAGAGGTGGTATTAGGGCATCAAGGGACCAGCTTGGATTTCAGATATTATGCTTGACTGGCATTGATCTTCGAAATTCCTATTTAGTTTGCCTATGTTTCCAAAGATGAGAAAGTTGGCATTTTGTAAGTTTGAGAAGCAAGATCTTCCAGGTTGTGAAGTATGATACACAAGAGACAAAAAGCTATGACAATGTAGTTCTAGCTTGAAATCAATAATTTCCTTATGTAATATGGTTCTTGTATATTGTCGATGAATCTATGATTAGTCCATTGAATAATTCTTTTTTCATTAGAGATGATGTTGTCTACTTGTATTGCTCAATCTGAAATCTATTGGATTGTCATGTTTGTGATTCTTTATTTCAATTGACTTCAATTGATTTGCTCCTTGTTTTACATAATTAACTTGGTCATTGGAGCACATCCCTTTTTTTTTCTAACAATTAGATTTTATATTAAGAAACAAATGAAATGAGCAGCAAAGCTGCTTATACCTGCCTCTTAGAGATGGTTCAACATGGTAGTTGTATGTATTTTAGAATTGTAATTTAAAAAGGTAGAATATGATATGGAGCTTGCCAATAAGAGATGTTTCAACATGATAGTTGTATGTATTTTAGAATTGTAATTTAAAAAAAGTAGAGAAATTATATCATTATGCACAAATATCATAAAATGGGAAATAGTAATTAATGTACTTATCATATGTATCATACGCTCGTGAACTAGTTTTAAGCACCTTTGTATGAATATTTTGAGACAAAGTATAAGTATGATGGACTAATAATTATTAATTTTAAACACAAACCACCTTGCTTTGAGTAATTTGAAAACAACTCTGTACGTATATTTTGACACAATATAAGTATGGTGGACTAATAATTATTAATTTTAAACACTGTTAAATTTTTTAATTAAATAAAGTAAGGCAAGTGTTTCTCTTCCCTAGGCACCTAAGGGGGAGAAAGTGCCTAATGTGGGTCCTAGTCAAATTAATTTGTGAGATGCAAATTAAAAGATAACTTTATGACTAAAGTGAGGGTGAGTGAAGAGAC
>JASDQU010105996.1:174316-185168 GCA_032191745.1 Picea mariana | reverse complement strand
GACTCTTAGGGTTTGAAAAGCCTTGTCCCCAAGCAACACTTTTCAGCCATAGATTTATGTTTTATAGCTAGCCGTTTTGCCAAAGAGTCTTAAGGAAAGAGGGAGGAGCATGAGGCCTAGCTTTAGCTACACCGGAATGAGCCTCCTCCCCTTAGGGTTTTGATTTGGTGGCCCTTGCATTGCAGCACCATTGAACCTAACTCCCCGTCCTTAAGTTTAAGTCTTTCTAAGCCATTAGTCTCTCTCCTTGACCCCATAATACCCAAGGCACTAGTCTAAACCTAAAACGTTGAGATCTTTGTGTTAAAAAAACAACCTTTTTCAAACTCTTAAATTGAAACCCTAACTAACCCTAGCGACTTTACTAACCCTAATTGTTGATGACGTCTTGCCCTATTTGAACTTTTGTTTGGTCTAAAAGTTGCGGCTGACTCACCCTTTGATAGACATATAGGTGTTGAGTAATTTCATTGGTTAAAAAGGCAAAACGTTCACCTTGTTGTCTAGCTAACCTAACCTAACCCTAAGGTGACGTCATACCTGTTTGAACTCTTGTTTGGCTTAAAACATTGTGGTATTGTCACCCTTTGATAGGCTTTGAGTTGTTGATCATCTTCATAGGCTTAATTTGCAAAACGTCCTTCTCATTGTCTACCAAAACTAATATAGACAAGCTTGACGTCACCCTTAAATTGCATAAGTGACGCAGCAACAATATTTATATATGAGCTTATTTAATGCATTGTGATAAGTAAAGGATTGATATTAAACATTGAATGCCTTTATCATTTTGTATTATTGAAGAAGCAATATTATATGTCATTGTCTATATTTGCAATCATTGACTTCTTCAATAATTACATTTATTATTTGCTCATATGTATTAAATATAGTCATTAATATTTTGAAGCACTAACCACTGTACGCACTTTTTAGTTTCATTTGCCTTGTCTCGCAAACAGGTGCCCTTGTCAGTGGAATACCTTCTTGACTATCTCTTTGGCAGTAATCTGTGAAAGGAGACCCTCATCCTAATACTTTGAACTTTAAAACCTTTCAAAACCCCAGATTACTAGGGACGTCTCCCTTGGGATTAGCCACCCTGAATAGAAAGAGCTCCCCATCGAGGTGACAGTGGGTGGTGAAGCTCCTGTTACGCCAGTTTGAGCCTTACCTCTAAGATCCTAAACCTATCCTACAAACTGAGCGATAACATAACCATAAGCACATAGGAAGATCTTGATCATGGATCATAGTCTTCACAACTTCCATAATCGTTCTGTTCTTCCTTTGAGCTAAACCGTTTTGTTGAGGATTATAGGGAGTAGTGAGTTCCCTCTTGATCCCAACATCCCTGCAGAAGTTCACGAACTCCTCTAAGGTATATTCTCCTCCATTATCTGACCTGAGTACCTTAATCTTTCTTTCAGAAAGATTCTCTATAAATGCTTTGAATTCCTTGAACTTGCTGAATACTTCATCTTTAGATTTCAATAAATATATCCAGGTCTTGCGAGAATAGTCATCAATAAATGATACATAGTATACATACCCGCTAATGGAGGATGATGGCATTGGGCCACACACTTCTGAATGAATGAGTTCAAGTACTCCTTCTGCTTTGTTGTCCCTCTTTGGAAAAGGGTTCTTGATGTTCTTCCCTTGCGCACATTCATTGCATATGCCTTCCTGATCACCTTTGAGTTCTAGTAAACCTGTGACAGCTTTGCATATGTATGGTAGCGCCTTGTAGTTGATGTGGGCCAATCTTCTATGCCAAAGTTCGCATGAGTTTTCAATGGCATGGGTCATGGCAGTCTCTAGGTGACCCTTTAGCTCATATAAGCCATTTTCTTCATTTCCAATGACGATTGCTTCATTTATGGTTTCTCCTCTAGCCCACATAAGAACTTCTCCATCTATAAAGGCAACTCTATAGCCTTTCTTGTCTAGAGCTGATATGGAAAGTAAGTTCTTATTTAAGCCTGGTACATAGAGGACGTCCTTCATCTTTATTGAGTTTTCTGAATCTAGCTTGTAGTTTGATTCTCCCACTCCCTTGATGGGATATTGGTAATCATCTCCAAGTGTCACTTTCTGAGAAAACTTCTTTTCTGAAATACAAGAGAGAGTATTTCTCTTACCCGTCATGTGCTTTGATGCACCACTATCAATGAGCCATGTGTCCTCTCCAGGTGTTACCGATCCTAAGAGGGCCGAGATCAAGACATGGTCCTTGATCATCTTTGTAGGTCGTTCTTCATCTTCGACAATGTGGGCATGTTGTCTCTTATGTTTCCTCTTGTATTCTTCTCGTCTGACTGGACAAGAATTCGCCTTGTGTCCCATCTTATCACAATGATAGCATTGTATAGATGAGAGATCCTTGCATTGTCCTTTCTTCTGAAATCTCTTTGGATGAGATTCTTTGTTGTTGAATTTGTTTGATGGTTGAGGCTCTTTATGAGTCTCCCTTTTGAGGTAGGGTTTCTTTCTTCCTCCTTTGGTGTGAGTGGCTAGGGCTTGATCATCATCCCTAGCTAGTAGCGCTTCACGATTCGCTACTCTTGTTTCTTCTTGGATGCATTCTTCCCATAGGCTGTCAAACTTCAGCTTCTTCGTTCTGGCACATATCACCTGGATGAAAGCATCCCAAGGTCTTGTGAGACCATTTAGTGCCGTCATTATGAGTTCGTCTTCATCTATGGTATCTCCAATAGCTTGTAGTTGTTCTTTAAATTCCGAGATTCTGGAGAAGTATTCCTGAATCATTTCTCCTTTCTGCATCCTTGTATTCTTTAGTTGAGTTCTAAGATTCATCTTCCGGTTTATGTTCTTTCCTTCATATAGTCTGGTCAAGGCATCGAATATTTCTTTCGGGGTCTTCTTGGATGACACATAAGGGATCAGATGGTCCTTGATTGAATCTACAATGATTCTTTTGGCCCTATAAACAGAAATTTTTGGCAGAAATTTTTCTTCACATTGTTGGTTGTGTAGATTTTCCAGCAAGCATAGCTTGCTGGTTTGCAGCAGGTTTGCAGCAGGTTGAAGGGGTTAAGTTGCCCTAAAATAGCCACACAACACTCCAAGACCCTTCACTTCAAGTGGGTAACTATTCTCAACCTTCCTTTTGTCATTTTTAGGCTTCTTGCACATAGATCTAGTCAATTTGCTGATTTTTAGTAGCTCATTGGCTTGGGAGAAGGATTGGTACGGCCTCCTCCCAAGTGTGAGCTTAGGGTAGCTTAGGGAAAGTGCAAATCTTTTTTTCTTCAACTTTTGAGCACTTCCTTGAGCTAGGACGTGGGGTTAGTGAGCTTTATTGCTTACCTCTCTTGCATACCTTTCTTTTTTTTCTTTCTAGGTTATTTTAAGTTTAATAAGTGCCTACACTTTGGGAGAGGAATACCCCAAATTGTGAGGCTAGGGTTTTGATGTGCTTTTGATCTATTTATGCTTTAATGGTTAAAATCATCTAGATCTAGATCTCTTCACACTTTAATCTTTAAGCTTAAGCCCTTGGGGGCATAATCAACTTACATAGATCTATTTGCATGTTATAATCTCTTTCAAGATCTATTTTGTTGCATGCTCTAATCCAACACACTAAATGGTTAATGCTTTGATAGTTTAATAAATGGTTTTGCTTTTCATGTTATAACATCTTAAGGCCATTTGCCAAAACATTCAAGCTAAGTAATTGTTGGATGAGTTGATAGTGTAGGCACACTTCTAATCTTTCAAGCTTTTCTTTCACACTTAGTGCTTTTCTCTTAATGCTTTAACAAACATAAGATAAGTGATAGTAAGCTTGAAGTCTTCATTTTTTGGCAAGTTGTCCTTGCCCTTGTGCTTTAGTATTCTTGTCATGATAAGCTACTCATGTTAATGATCTAATGCATGGTGATAAACTAAATCGTTATTGAGCTCTCTTTAAATGCTTTATATGTGTTGATGCTCTTCATTTTCACACTTAACAACACACTTTCTTAAGCTCATAAAAGTTTCGGTTTTGGTCTAAAATCACCAATTTTAAGCATCTCAAAGTCACTAAAACACTTCAAAATACACCTAAAAGTCTAACCAATTGATATACATACTTAATAGACTTAATAGGGCACTTTAAACCACCATCTTCACCATCTAGAACGGGGATTGAGGAGGGCAACGGAAGATGATAGGTCGGGGACGGTCTCACGGCGCGAAAGAGCGTCCTTTCCGTAAAAACTCAATTCTTTGGGCTGACCTGTGTAGCTAGGTTGGGCCTCGTTGCTTCACTTCTTCAGCATCCAGCAGTCATTTGGCAATCAGGGGAGTAGGTTTTCAGTTAAACACTTAGCTAGGGTAATTAAAGTCTCCTAAATCTTAAAAAACCCCTAATCGCTAAGCATTTAATAACCTTGATCTATTTTGATACATCTTAAGGGTTTAATACTTGCAAACTTAATCCTTAATCTAATACAAGTGATGCTTTGTGGTTAGTCACCTAAGTGTATTAATCATTGTGGAATGCTTGTGCCTTAAACTTTTAAATCTTCTAAGTTCCTTGAATGTTGATGTTGCCATTGAGGAGCAGTCTAATAGAGTAAGTGCTATTGGAGCATGCTTAGGCCTAATGTGTTGATAATGCTAATGCCTTGATCTTCTTTAAATCCTGCACATTGAAATAACGTGGTTAGCTTGTCGTGTTGTATCATTTTGTATTTAGCATTCTTTATTGTAAGTACTTGTATCTAGTCTTGTGGTAAAATATTTATTCTTTTGTAATCTTTGTAATTATGTTGTAATGAAACACCCTTTAACTTTAGTTGACCCCATAGCCCAACCTTAGGCACTAGTCTTAGTTGACTTAGGGAATGAACTTGCTTAACATACTAACCTTGCATCTTGCATTGTTGCTTTTGCATCATAGGTTAGACTCCCCCCAAACCTTAACAAATTAAAATCAACTCCTAGAACTCAAACGCTAAATCTTATCTAGTAACTAGGGTCTATCCCCCTTGGCTTTCCTAGGAGTAAGCCTAGACGGAAGAGGTTCCGGTCAAAGTGACAGCGTGGGCTGTGAACCTAGGCATTGTGCCTCCAAGGACACACTAAGTGAGCCAGACTTAGCTCATGTTTGCAAGTGTGTATTAGGAGGGCAACAGGATCTTCAAGACCTATGCTCTGATACCATGTTGAATTTTATGAGCATTAGGTTAAGCATGTAGTTCATTTCATTTTAGCATGTCTTAACCATAAACAAGAATGTTGCAGCAACCAAGATCACAAGAAGAAACACCATGCACAAGAACACAAGAGATATCCTGGGAAACCCTTCTCAACAAGGGAAGAAAACCCAGCCAAATCCTTGGCTATATTCTTCAAGAGAAGGACCTTTCACCACCAAGAATGACCTAGCACACAAGAGGGTGCTTAAGCCCTAGAAGACTAGCACCCAAGAGAGGTGTGCGTCTTTACCCAAGTAGATGTATTTGCTGAAATTTCCAAACACACAAGGAAGATATGATTCCACAATGGGGAATCATGCCTTACTTATATTAGACTTTGACCAATCAACAAAGGCATCTATTGGCTCAACAGGGCTGACCTCTCTAAGTCACTTTATAATTATTTTATTATTATTATTATTATTAATATTATTATTATTAACATTAACAATATTAATTATCTTTTACATTTATTATTAATCACATTAAGGTGGGGCCGACCTGTACCCTTTATATAACAATTAGGGTTACAGGCAGGTCTGACTCTTGAACAACATATAGCAAAGGATCTGATACATCCACTAGGGGCACATCCATAGGGATGCCATAGCTCTGGCTCACTGCATTACACAGAAGAACCAAATCTACACACGCTCACCTGTGCTCATCCACAGGCACGTCCACTCTACAAATCTCCATTCCCACTGCCTCACACAGGAGAATCATCTGGAGTTTTCTCGTCAACTCTGCTGCTCAGAGGAGGCTAACACATCATCTTCATTTATGTTCACATGACGATGTGCCCAACACTTTTGGGATTTCACACGTTCACCTTGTGCTCAGCCACAGGCACGTCCAACTCGTCAGATCACTTTTCCTACTAGATAATCATCTGGAGTTCTTCTCATTCTCTTCATGGAGGAGGTCATCTCTACGTTCCTAGCTTTGTCTCAGGCAAGAACCACGAACCCTTCTTAGGGGCTTTCTCTCAAGTTTGTAAGCTGAGAGAAAGGCTTCACATAGCTGCAATGATCCACACCTCACAGGTTGTAAGCTAGAGAATGTCTCACATAGCTGCATTCATCAATAGTCACCACCCAAGGAAAAGGGGTACTACTGGGGTGCCCTCACAAGGGTAACATTCCATTCCCCACCATACTTAACACTTTCCATCCTGGAGCCTCTCATAGTGTACCAAACTTCGGTAATGGGTCATGGTCCATTCTCTCATGAGAAGAAGGGGTTGAAGGCCCAGAGGTTGATGCAGTTGCTATATATATGCTATAAATGACAAAGGCCGCAATAAAAGCCACAGGCCAACTTGAGTTCTACCCCCTCTAATGGTAATTGCCCTTGTCATGATGCAAATGAATGCACAATTATAAAGGACCATATCCCAGTAAGAAAATAAAGGAATAAAGCTTGAAACCTATAAAGGGGACTTGCAAATAATAACTGGCTATCAAAAGGCAATTAAGGGGTTTGGAATGCAAAAAATATCGAGGAAAGGGTACGTCAAGTAGCAACTGCTCCCTCTACAGAGGTGCTCATAGAAATGGATTTAATGACACCATAAGCCATGAAGTAAGCCCAAACTCCATATCACTATCACACTTACTCTTGAAGGGTTTCTTTCTTTCACTGCTTCCCTCGGGACCTATCCCTCTACCTGGGTCTTTTATATCCTATCTAGGTTGGCACACCTAATAGAGTTGGATGAAGGCCCACCCATATTCAAACTTGCCAACTCACCTGAGGTTTTAGGCTAGTGTGATGCTTGAAGGGGATACTAAAGTGAATTGTTTGCATGGCTTATGTCTAAAGTAACAACTTACTTTGCATGATTTAAGGACTAACATCTCTTATGAACATTGGTTTACTTTGAACTATACTCTGTTTTGTTTTGGATGGCCCTGACATGGTTCTTTGAGGGACATCTTGGGTTTTCACCTAGGACGTTGTGCCTTTATTGCAGGTCTTTGACATGTGTGATGCAGAGCAATGAGTCATCCAATGACTTACCATCTTTCAACATGAGTTCTCACACCTTCAAACTTTCTTTCACTGCTTCCCTCGGGACCTATCCCTCTACCTAGGTCTTTTATATCCTATCTAGGTTGGCACACCTAATAGGGTTGGATGAAGGCCCACCCATATTCAAACTTGCCAACTCACCTGAGGTCTTAGGCTAGTGTGATGCTTGAAGGGGATACTAAAGTGAATTGTTTGCATGGCTTATATCTAAAGTAACAACTTACTTTGCATGATTTAAGGACTAACATCTCTTATGAACATTGTTTTACTTTGACCCATACTCTGTTTTGTTTTGGATGGCCCTGACATGGTTCTTTGAGGGACATCTTGGGTTTTCACCCAGGACGTTGTGCCTTTATTGCAGGTCTTTGGCATGTGTGATGCAGAGCAATGAGTCATCCAGTGACTTCCATCTTTCAACATGAGCTCTCACACCTTCAGAACTTTGGAGGATGGGCAGATGGGCTTGGTTTGAGAAAATTTGGTCATGATGGCACACAAATGGGCAGAAATCCCACAAGTTGGGAAGAGTACCCCATGGCTTATTATTCACTGGATCAAGGATGTTGCAGCAGCAGACGGACAGACACCATGCAGAGACGAGATGCAGCTCCTTCCAACCTGGACGCAACGCCCTAAACCCTTGACATCACCCTCCATTTCATCATGATGTCACCTTCTACTGTTTGATGGTGTTAGGTTTTGATGGACACTTGGGGTACCGGTGATGATTTGGCATGACCATGGCTGTGGAGACACACCTTTTCCATTACTCCACCTCTAGATGATGCCACGTAGCCTTTGGAGGCACTCTCCTATCCTTTGGAGGCTTGACGTCATGACACGTGTGGCACTTTTGATGGCATTTTTGCATTTTACATTTTGTAAAGGTTAAATGAGGAGTCAGCCCCACTTCTAATTGAATTTTGACTTGTTATGTGGACAAAGCATTGAATTTAGCCTCATATATAAACGCCAACGTTAGCACTCATTTTTCTTATCACTTTTCGGCTCCCATTAGTGAGGAACACTTCTAAAAATTTTGCCCTTTTAGGGATCTTTGCCTCTTTTCTCTCATGCGCTATGCTTGAAGGAGTTTCAATGTGGATGTCTTGCTCTTTTGGATGGATAATTTCTCCAATTAGGGTTTGAATGCTCTTGGTACTTGGATGAAGTAAGTAATTTTCTGAAATTTTATCTTGTCTTGCTAATGTTAATGGTTAAATTGCTATCTTGTTGCAAGTATTCTTGTTTTATTGAAACCCTAAGAGGAAGACATAAGTGCTTCACAAAGTTTTATTTGTCCAAGTTTGTGAAGCATCTTTTCTAGGGTTAAAATCCTAAGGCCCAAAAGTGCTTGCACTTTAGGGTTTTAACCCTAGACAATTGATCCTTGACCTAAGTGAAGCTAGAAGAAGGGAAAAACGGCACCTAGGGCCCAAACATGCTTGCACCCTAGGTACCTTCTTCCTCAAAGTATAAAGCCTAAGGCCCAAACATGCTTGCACCTTAGGGTTTTGACTCTACCTCTTTGATTTCATCTAGATCAATCTTCAAGTTTAATGCATTTGAAACTCCATAGGCCCTAAAAGACAACGACACTGATCTAGGAGTGTTATTGTGGCTAAAGTAGTTGTTAAATTCAATATTCACTATCTCTCAAACGTCTTACTAACATCTCTAACCTTAAACCTAGCAAACTACAAATATTTCTTGCTGCTGTTATAAAAGAGTGCTACAGCCACTGAAAATTACATTAGATTGCTGCATACACCTATCTAAAAGTGGCTTAACTTGTTCAGAAACTACCTCTAGCAATTGGATAGTAATCTATTGGTTTAATGTTTTATTTTCATGATCAATTGTTATGTTTTTGAGCATCATTTCTTGTTGCTGTTGCAAATCTTTTATTGTTGTCATATAAATTGTTTACTGTTGTAATTTGCAACAGCCATAGCAAATTTTACTTGTCTAGTGTCTAAAGGAGTTATTATTGCATGCTTTAGCTTGGTAATTGTCAATATATGTTGCAAATTGTTCATTGTTCCGGACAGGTACAACAATTACCTTGCAATTCCTCTTTTCTTTCCTAGACCTAGACCTAACTGACGGGTGATCAAGATAGGGGGCGGTAGGCTTGGCTATTTCTTGCTATTTGATCCATTGAGATCACCATGGAAGCCTCCCTTGTGGTAGACCTCTTCCATCACTAAAACGAGGAAGCTTCTACTTACACGACAGGGGTAGTTTCTTCCATAGTTACACAAGATTTGGGGATCTTCTGGAGGGCTTTGCACAAGTACAAATCCTGTGATAACACAACCAACAATGTATTTTTTCTATTATCTTCAAAGTATTAAATTGCTACGCTCTCCGACCTTTCAACTTTACAGGCACTCCGACCTTTCATCAAATAAACAAAAATACATTATTAAAATGGGGATTCAAAACTGAGGTATTACAGAGTTAGAGGTTTAATTCTCAATTGCAAGGCTTAAAGCAAAAGAGGATGAAATGGAAGCAACAACAAATATGCCAGAAGAGATGGCAGTGCAACTAAATACCTTGGAGGAACAAAACAAGTCTCCCTAAATTTTGTACTATTGGAGGAACAAAACTAGGCCTTGTGTTTTGACTCAATAGGAACTATCCAATTTGATTATAAAAAACAAAAAATGGCACCTTCATCAAATGCTCCCACTGAAATTATGTTTTATTTAATGCAGGGTACCCAAAACGATTATGTTTTTGTCCAATATAGAAGGGTAGATATTGTGGAGGTGGTACCTGTTATCGCACAGTTTGTAGCTAGGTCAAAAAGCTAGAGGATTGAGGCCAAACTGGCATAACAGGAGCCTTCCCCACCCAATGTCACCTAGATGGGGAGGTTCTTTCTGTTTAGGGAGGTTAACCCAGGGGAAACGTCCCCGGCAACCTGGGATTTTGAAGAGGCCAAAGTATAAAGATCAAGGCAAAGTTTCCTCCTCACAGGTTACCACCAAAGGTCAGATAATCCGGCTAATCAGCCAATAAAGAAGTGTATGCCCAAAAGAGAACGTCTGCCCGGAACAAGACAATAGCAAGATAATATGTATGCAGGCAATATATCAGTGGGTTAGTACTTCATGTAATTATCTGACATCAATAAATAAGCAAATGAAACAACAAGTATTAATGAAATCAATGTTTTATCAATATAGCAATGGAAAGTATTATTTCATCAATAACTGTCGAGATGATGTAATCAACGATGCATCTAATCAAACTTTCACTCAATAAATGCTTTCAATCATCATCTAATTGCTTATCATTCAAAGATGTTGTGTCAAGATGGAATAACCAGCTATGACGTCAGCCTAGTTAGGGTTAGCTTTGTTAGTTAAGGTTTCAAAATTTAAAGTTTTGAGAGTTAGTTTGAACACTATCACTTCAATGTTGTGTGTCTAAGATCAGTGCCTAAGGGTATATGGAGTCATTCAAGGAGAGGACGCAAGGTTGAAGGAGTAATAGGCTAAAGACAAGAGGGAAGGGATCTAGAGTGTTGCAATGGTAGGGCCCTAAAATCAAAACCCTAGGGAAAAGAGGCTCACTCCGGTGTTGCTTAA
>JASDQU010105996.1:153813-174124 GCA_032191745.1 Picea mariana | reverse complement strand
GAAGAAGTGAGAAGAGTGTAGCAAAGGCTAGGCTCTTTCTTCCTTCTTCAATGGCTGAAAATTTCTCTCTAAGGGGACATGAGACAAGGACCTACTTGTGTGCTTGTCACCTAGGGTTTTAAAATCAGAAAATTTATAAGTAAATGCAAGAATACTAACCTACAACCATTCAATCAAGACGTTTTGCAGGAAAAACACTTACATATCATGAAGAAAAGCATGTGCAAACCCTAGTTGTAAACCTTCAAGAGCAATGCCAAATATGCCAAGAAAATCCTTCCATCAACAAGTGCGCCTCACATTAAAAGACCAAATACCCAAGTAGGGCGCAAAAATCAGACCTCACAAGTGTGAGTTGTTTTGTTTTGTTCAAATGAGGGAAAAACATCCTCAATATATAGTGTATCATGACCCTTAATTAAAATTAGGTCATTAAAAATAGCCGACATGGCTACAAACCAAAATCATATTGTTTTTACATTAACTGTTAAGCAAAAGACATAAATGAGAAAAAAGTGAGACGTCAAGCCCCTCTGAGGGAGACGTTAGGCCCTTTTGGGGCTAATCCAGCATTCTGGAAGTCAAACGTTAGCCCTTCTTGGGCTCCTCCAAGCTGCCAAACGTGTCAGTCGTCTTGTCAAATTGCTACACACTCAAGGAGACGTCAAGACATCCCGGGTGACGTCCTGGTCATCAAAAGGAAAACGTTCCATCTGAAGTGGGTCAACCCCCCTGGGCTGGGCTCAACCAAAGTGTCCTGGTGGAACGCCCTTCTTCTTCGCATGTGCAAAGGCTCATCCAATCACTGTCCTGTCTCTGCCCCTGATGGTGTCCCAACAACCATCTAATGGGCTCTTAAGCCCCATGGAGGTCCGAACAAATCATCTCCCCATATGTACCGGTCCAACTGGTACCTGTCTGTCGGGCATGGTCCTGCACATCAAAAACTTCGCCCTCCATGGGCTCATTAGTCACAGGGAACATAGCAATGTTAATCACATTTCATTATTAATTTTATCAAATACATGCATAGAACCCCTGATACATGAATAGCTCAAAGATATTACAATGACCTACAATACAAAGCTGAAGAAAAAGACAAAATACTCTATTGGGCCAGCATCCATAGGAAAAGGAAAGTCCCCAAAGGGTATCATCCAAGCCATGTAACACGAGATGATGTGGTCAAGGGATGTCCGAACACACGGGTAGAGTGAAAGACAGGGGTGTACAATATTACCTGTGGGTGCCTTTGTAGAAGGTGAGTTGTACCCGTCATGGATGCAATTCTTTCCAAGCCATTTATTGCCTTTATTCTTTCTTTCTTTATTGCTTTTCCCTTTTTTTTATTTCAAGGTCTAACTAGAGGACACTGCCTTGGCGTGGTGACCAGAGCTGATAGTGTTACCCACAAATACTTTCACAGAGATGATAAGGTTGGCTCATGATGAGACCCCCTTCCTTTGGCCATGCAACCAAAGGTCACCGCCCTGGCGTGGTAACCAGATAATGGCAATGTCATACTGCTAGGTACCCATGAACATAATAGGTTGGCTCGTGATGAGACCCCCTATCCTCTTGGCTAGGTCTTGTTTTGTTATTTTTCTTAGGGTCCCTCTTATTTCTTGTGAGAGGCCTTTTATTGCCTTCTCGGGGATCCCTGGGCGAGGCATCTCTAGGTTTCATTTTATGGCTTTTAACTTTTACCAGCTGCTTTTACCTTCTGGGCCTTTAGGCCCTTCTTCCCACGAGATAAGGTGTAACCCCACAAACAGATCATCCTAATGCCCGGACTAAGGGAATGGGACAGATGAGTGGGAGATAAGATGTAAAAGTGATGATATGACGGGAGCGGACGATGGCCCTTCAAAATCCCCCGGTGGCAAACCAAAACCTATGGGTACAAGCTTGCTAGGGTACCTCGTCAATCCCCCCAACCATGGTCAAGTGGTTTAATGTAAGATCCAAGCAGTCGTCAAAAATAAAAGGAATTTGATGCATATATCTAAAGGTTATAATGATCAAATATGACACATACCATGATACCTGGACCAATTACCTCATGGAGCAAGAGTCTTCTCTGATACAAGTCCAAGCCGAAGGTGATGGATGTTGCTGCTGCTGACAAGACAAGTCTGATGAAAGAAGAAGAAAAGGATGGGCCCTCCAGGGCCATGCTCAAGTCAATCCTGCTCTCGGTACTCCATGTCTAGGACCTGTGGGCCTCGAGACATGATCTCCTAGTTATCCCTAGAAATCGAGGATAACATCTGGCTCCAACTCGGGGACATGTGCTCACCGTAGAGTGCATGAGAACCTCAGCATCTCTAGCATAACCTACAGACCTGCTCATACTCGAAAATGGCATCAATAACAAAGGTGGGGTGGTATTGCCACCCCGCAAATATAATATATGTATATGACTAAAATAAAACAATCAATATGCAAGTGAAGAAGCAAACTATCATGAAATCCAAATGGTATAATACACGAAAAAATGCCTACCTACCTATACTTACCTGTGGAGTCAGGTCCCACCACCTTGGTGGGGTTTGAGGAGGTGTCCGTTGATGGGTAATGGGTGCCTTCTTCCTTCCAAAGTGGACAAATAGTATGAGTTATCAACTGATTCCATTCCGACTTTGAAGGGTCCGAGCCATGACTACGTGCTTCCTTTTACATTAGTTGGCTCTCCTTTCTGAGTATCCCACATCCATACTATATCTCCCTCCTTATACTTTCTGACTTTGTATTTGGTCGTTCCCTGAACAACCCTGGTGTATTGTACTGAGGGAGGTGGGTGGGCTTCTACTTTAAAGACTTCTTGTTGGGACAGGCGGATTTGCACGTCATCTTCATCCTTTTTCTTTTTTAATATCTTCACCATCCCAACTTCTTTGTTCTTAAATTCATCTAGGAGTTGTTGGTATTCGTCTTTCTTGGACCATTCGATCTGATCAAAGTCTTCTTATGTTGTGAAGGGCATGTCTTCCGGAGAGTATTCTTGAAGAGTTTGTATCACATCACTCTGCGCTTTATCATCATTTATGGGAAGAACAATATCCTGTACATGATTCCCAGTTATTGGTACATTGAGTAGACGTCCCATCATTCCATCTTTCAAAGGTAACCGTAAGAAGGTGAGGTCCATCTCAAGGGAGCCGCCTATCATTGCGCCAAACTTCCTAGATAACAACATCCCCCACACATCTGGGACATCAACCACTATAATATCTATGTGGACTGTCTTCTCGGGGTATTCCTTTAAGTGTACTTCAACATTTTCAACCACCCCATGTGTGGGTATTGCTTTAGATTCNAAACCACACACATTCCTGTAAGGCCTAGTGACCTTCAAACCCATTTGTTGCATGACTTTAAGAGACATCATGTTGGCACCAACACCTGTATCTAGCATGCAATTGTTAAGGTATTTGTTGTTCATTGTTAAATTCATGAAGAAGGGAGGGTTTTCACCATATTGGACCCTGAAATGATCAGCTTGCAACATAATAGGGGGGTCCATAGATTCAGTTGATCCCGAAAAGAAAGTATCAAAGCATTCTTTAATGGATGGGATCTTGATTGCTTCTCTTAGGGGAACATTCACATGCATTTTTGATAAAGCCCCTTCAAAATCAAAGTTAAGGTCAACCATACTAGTCTTGGATGTTTTGAGAAGAAGAACCTCAAGAGACGAGGGTTTCGGCTGATCAGCGGTAGGTTGTTTCGGATTCTTTCTTCTGTAAACCTGAACTTCTTGTTTCTTTAACTTTTCTTGTGATTCTTGGTCCAAGTTGTTTATTATTGCCATCCTCGCTGCTCTGGTTGCTTCCCTCACGGCTTGTTGATGTTCTATATCTGTGGTATTTATCTGAGGGAAGTTCATGAAGAAATCCAAATTGTTGACTTGTTGCTGGCTAGCGTTATAGGGACACTCATGCTCCCAGTGTGCTTCACTACACTCCAGGCACCAAGGGTTTTCATCCACAACGTTTGTAGGGGCCAAGGTATTTGGGACTTCGTTTTCATTCTTTGGCTTATAAAATTGATTCCCTTTCTGGAACTACCCTTTGAACGGAGGCCTAGGTGCTTGGATCTGGGATTTTTCAAGTCTCACAATCCGGTTCATCATCTCTTCTTGATTTTTTATGATGCCATCCATGGAGGCTTGTAATTTGTTGATACTGGCACAGAGATCTGAAGTAGGTTCAGCATTGTGTACTATTTTCTGCTTGGTATCTATTCTCCCCCTAGGGTTAGCAAAAGGCTCAATCTTAGATGAAAAGAGGTTTCCTTCTATCTTGGTGGCGAGCTCTTGGGCTTCTTGAATGGACTGGGGGTTTTTGTCTCTAAGAAGATACCATAGTTGGCCATTGAAAGATCTGTTATAAATATCAACAAGGTAATCATCTTTCGGGTGATGGCTTGCGAGAATTCTTTGGAGCAATGTCTCAAATCTGGTGTGAAATTCCCAAATGGACTCATTTTCATACTTGGCAAGGCTACTTAGTCGAGTGAGCAGCATATTAGGGTCTTCTTTGATACTCCATCTTTTGAGAAAGGCCTCTTCAAGTCTATCCATGGTCTTGATGCCTCCATCAGGAAGGCTAAGGTACCAACGCCTTGAGGCATCATAAAGAGTAGCAGAGAATAACTTCATGACCAAGTCTTCAGCATCATCATTGATGGGGTGAAGCTGAAAGAATGCCCAAAATTTACTCATATGCTCTTCGGCATTGGTAGTATCAGTACCGGTAAATTTAGGCAACCACTTCTCATACTTAGGTGGCATTTGCCTAGGGTAGCCTGGTATGGCTGACATGTCTAACGTCTTGAAAAGGGTAGATGACCATTGTCTTTGATTGTTAGCTGGGTTCACAGTACCGGTCTGAGAGCTAGACATGTTTGCTAAAGGAAGTCTCTTTCCAAAGAGTGACTTGACAACAGGTGAATTTAAGGGAGGCTTCCTTCTGAAGGACAAAGGAGGGTTATTGAATCTCCTCTTGGTTTGTGGAGTCACCAGATAGTTTTCTTGAAACTATCAAAGAAAAGGGGAATAAAACCCTAGTGGAGTCACCAGGTAAGCTTGTAAGAAAAGGTCTTTGAGGCAAGGCTTACCGAAAAGGTTTGTCGTTTGAGGAAGATTGACTCAATGTTCCCCGGCAACGGTGCCAAAATGTTATCGCACAGTTTGTAGCTAGGTCAAAAGGCTAGAGGATTGAGGCCAAACTGGCGTAACAGGAACCTTCCCCACCCAATGTCACCTCGATGTGGAGGTTCTTTCTGTTTAGGGAGGTTATCCCAGGGGAGACGTCCCCAGCAACCTGGGGTTTTGAAGAGGCCAGAGTATAAAGATCAAGGAAAAGTTTCCTCTTCACACGTTACCACCAAAGGTCAGATAATCCAGCTAATCAGCCAATAAAGAAGTGTATGCCCAAAAGAGAACCCCTGCCCGGAACAAGACAATAGCAAGATAATATGTGTGCAGGCTATATATCAGTGGGTTAGTACTTCATGTAATAATCTGACATCAATATATAAGCAAATGAAACAACAAGTATTAATGAGATCAACGTTTTATCAATATAGCAATGGAAAGTATCATTTCATCAGTAACTATCGAGATGATGTAATCAACGATGCATCTAATCAAACTTTCACTCAATAAATGCTTTCAATCATCATCTAATTGCTTATCATTCAAAGATGCTGCGTCAAGATGGAATAACCAACTGTGACGTCATCCTAGTTAGGGTTAGCTTAGTTAGTCAGGGTTTCAAAATTTAAAGTTTTGAGAGTTGGTTTGAACACTATCACTTCAACGTTGTGTGTCTAAGATCAATGCCTAAGGGTATATGGAATCATTCAAGGAGAGGACGCAAGGTTGAAGGAGTAATAGGCTAAAGACAAGAGGGAAGGGTTCTAGAGTGCTGCAATGGCAGGGCCCTAAAATCAAAACCCTAGGGGAAAGAGGCTCACTCTGGTGTTGCTTAAGCAAGGCCTCGTGCTCTTTCCTCCTTCTTTAGGTCAAACTTGGCAAAACGGCTAGAATATAAGAAGAGATAAAACAAGAGGATCAAGTGAGGGAGAGTGTTGCAATGGCAAGGCTCTATCACTAAAACCCTAGAAGATGGACGACCCTAGGCGTAGATAACCTAGGCCTAGGACGTCACCCTCCTTTTAACCTTTAAAATCAAAGCTAGCTTAAGGGAAGAAGTGGGAAGAGTGTAACAAAGGCTAGGCTCTTTCTTCCTTCTTCAATGGCTGAAAATTTCTCTCTAAGGGGACATGACACAAGGACCTACTTGTGTGCTTGTCACCTAGGGTTTTAAAATCAGCAAATTTATAAGTAAATCCAAGAATACTAACCTACAACCATTCAATCAAGAAGTTTTGCAGGAAAAACACTTACATATCATGAAGAAAAGCATGTGCAAACCCTAGTTGTAAACCTTCCTCAAGAGAAATGCCAAATATGCCAAGAAAATCCTTCCATCAACAAGTGCGCCTCACTTTAAAAGACCAAATACCCAAGTAGGGCACAAAAATCAGACCTCACAAGTGTGAGTTGTTTTGTTTTGTTCAAATGAGGGAAAAACATCCTCAATATATAGTGTATCATGACCCTTAATTAAAATTAGGTCATTAAAAATAGCCGACATGGCTACAAACCAAAATCATACTGTTTTTACATAAACTGCTAAGTAAAAGACATAAATGAGCAAAAAGTGAGACGTCAAGCCCCTCTGAGGGAGACGTTAGGCCCTTTTGGGGCTAGTCCAGCATCTGGAAGTCAAACGTTAGCCCTTCTTGGGCTCCTCCAAGCTGCCACACGTGCCAACCGTCCTGTCAAACTGCTACACGCTCAAGGAGACGTCAAGACATCCTGGGTGACGTCCTGGTCATCAAAAGGAAAACGTTCCATCTGAAGTGGGTCAACCCCCTGGGTTGGGCTCAGCCAAAGTGTCCTGGTGGAACGCCCTTCTTCTTCTCATGTGCAAAGGCTCATCCAATCACTGTCTTGTCTCTGCCCCTGATGGGGTCCCAGCAACCATCTGATGGGCTCTTAAGCCCCATGGAGGTCCGAACTAATCATCTCCCCATGTGTACTGGTCCAACTGGTACCTGTCCGTCGGGCATGGTCCTGCACATCAAAATCTTCGCCCTCCATTGGCTCATTAGTCACAGGGAACATAGCAATGTTAATCACATTTCATCATTAATTTTATCAAATACATGCATAGAACCCCTAATATATCTTTCAATAGCTCAAAGATATTACAATGACCTACAATACAACACTCAAGAAAAAGAGAAAATACTCTATTGGGCCAGCATCCATAGGAAAAGGAAAGTCCCTAGAGGGTATCATCCAAGCCATGTAACACGAGATGATGTGGTCAAGGGATATCCGGACACATGGGTAGAGTGAAAGATAGGGATGGACGATATTACCTGTGGGTGCCTTTGTAGAAGGTGAGTTGTACCCGTCATGGATGCAATTCTTTCCAAGCCCTTTATTGCCTTTATTCGTTCTTTCTTTATTGCCTTTCCCTTTTTTTTATTTCAAGGTCTAACTAGAGGACACTGCCTTGGCATGGTGACCAGAGATGACAGTGTTACCCACAAATACTTTCACAGAGATGATAAGGTTGGCTCGTGATGAGACCCCCTTCCTTTGGCCATGCAACCAAAGGTTACCGCCCTAGCGTGGTAACCAGATAATGGCAATGTCATACTGCTAGGTACCCATGAACATAATAGGCTGGCCCGTGATGAGACCCCCTATCCTCTTGGCTAGGTCTTGTTTTGTTATTTTTCTTAGGGTCCCTCTTATTTCTTGTTGAGAGGCCTTTTATTGCCTTCTCGGGGATCCCTGGGCGAGGCATCTCTAGGTTTCATTCTATGGCTTTTAACTTTTACCAGCTGCTTTTACCTTCTGGGTCTTTAGCCCCTTCTTCCCACGAGATAAGGTGTAACCCCACAAACAAATCATCCTAATGCCCGGACTAAGGGAATGGGACAGATGAGTGGGAGATAAGATGTAAAAGTGATGATGTGACGGGAGCGGACGATGGCCCTTCAAAATCCCCCAGTGGAAAACCAAAACCTATGTGTACAAGCTTGCTAGGGTACCTTGTCAATCCCCCCAACCATGGTCAAGTGGGTTAATGTAAGATCCAAGCAGTCGTCAAAAATAAAAGGAATTTGATGCATATATCTAAAGGTTATAATGATCAAATATGACACATACCATGATACCTGGACCAATTACCTCATGGAGCAAGAGTCTTCTCTGATACAAGTCCAAGCCGAAGGTGATGGATGTTGTTGTTGCTAACAAGACAAGTCTGATGAAAGAGAAGAAAGATGGGCCCTCCAGGGCCATGCTCAGGTCAATCTTGCTCTCGGTACTCCATGTCTAGGACCTGTGGGCCTCGAGACATGATCTCCTAGTTATTCCTAGAAATCAGGGATAACAGTACCTCCCTCAATATTTCTTCAATTTTATGAGTCTTTAGAAGTGTCTTTGAGTCTAGCTTCCAACAACAAAAGAATCACTCCAATCCAACTCCCCAATAGAAAGTTATGACCTCTAAAACACAAAGACCTTGTTTGTCCACATGGATTCAAAACCGACTCTGCTACTAAGTGTTCCAATATTTGAAATGGAACTACTACAACAAATAACAACAATAAAAGGAAATAGATAATAATGAGAAAGAACCAAGGGACAACTAAGGGTAGATTGCCCCTACAAATCTTAAGATATGGAGGAAGACATCTCCATGAAAATGATACTCAAATGAATAACAACACTAGATTGATAGTAGAATCATTGATTACAAGGGAGGGATAAGACCTCTATTTATACAAAAGAAAGAGTCAAACGCTGACTAGTGGCCCAAATTACATTATGAGGTAATTAGGCTCTTAATTAACTAATTATTATAAACACAATAATTATCTATATAAGGCATTATTTAATATCATTGCCCATATACAAACTATCAAAGGATTACATAATTACAAAACTGTGAGCTTGCATACAAAATAACTCATAAATGTATATTTGGTCGCATATATAAAAATATTGTGCTTAGGTACACAAAAAAGAGCCTTATTTCTAGATTTAGAAGACCCACATCAATTGGTGTTAGTGGAGGCATAGCAAAGGAGGATCCCTCTTTGGCATTTTGGGCACCTTTCCTCACATTGGCTTGAGTGTGAGAAGGGACATTTCTACAAGAAAACAATGACTAGTTGCCATTTTCAACCTCAAGAATTCATATGTTTGAAACATAGTCAGCTTGGAACATATAGTAACTCCATTGACAAGAATGCCCAAAAGATGTAGATTTACTCTTCTATAACTCCAAACCCAAGGATAAATGTTGCAGCTCCATTGGCATGACCCATCATCATTCTTGGAATTGTTTTGAGGGAGCTTGGTCACCCATAGAAAAATGTGTTTTTTGGATTGAAAATCCCCTTTGCATATTCAGCCAACGACTTTGATGGACACACATTGGATCCCTTACACTTTTAGTGGTAGCCCCACTTCCCCATGTTGGTGTAGACACACTCCCCATTTCGCCTACATGGCTGTCAGTTTCAAATTGTTATTGTTTGAATGACTAATTTTGGGACATTGGATGTTTGGTGCAAGGGTTTGTGTTGCTGAGACTTTTTTCATTTTATTTCTTGTTGTAAATTGCAAATGAGGGGAAAATTTTGAAATCTTGGAGAAAAACTCAAAAATCAGACTTTTCTCATGAAATTCAACTGTACAGTGCCAAAATCTTGGCAGGAAGATGAAGAATGTTGGCCCCAAGCTCAAATCTAACTTCTTTTATAACTTTTATAACCATAGAAATGAGAAAGAATTTATGCTCCTCCATGTTTTCACTGAAAAAATGCGGACTTCAAAGGTGTTATTCCTAATTTTTAGGGATAACCAGGAGATCATGTCTCGAGGCCCACAGGTCCTAGACATGGAGTACCGAGAGCAGGATTGACCTAAGCATGGCCCTGGAGGGCCCATCCTTTTCTTCTTCCATCAGCTTTATCTTGTCAACAGCAGTAGCATCCATCACCATCGGCTTGGTCCTGTATCAGAAGAGGTTCTTGCTCCATGAGGTAATTGGTCCAGGTATCATGGTATGTGTCACTTTTGATCATTGAAACCTTTAAATATATGCAACTGATTCCCTTTTACCTCTAACAACTGCTTGGATCTTACATTAGCCCACTTGACCATGCTCTGGGAGATTGACAGGGTATCCTAGCAAGCCTATGCCCATAGGTCTTCGTTTGCCACTGGGGGATTTCTGAAAAGCCATCGTCCGCTCCCATCATAGCACCACTATTTCATCTTATCTCCCGCTCACTTGTCCCATTCCCCTTGTTCGGGCATTGGGTTGACCTGTTTGTATGATTGCACCTTATCTCGTGGGAAGAAGGGGCTAAAGGCCAAGAAGGTAAAAGCAGCTGGTAAAAGATAAAAGCCTAGAAATAAAACCTCGAGATGCTTCGCCCAGGGATCCTCGAGAAGGCAATAAAAAGCCTCTCAGTAAGAAACAAGAGGGACACGGAAAATAACAAACAAGACCTAGTCAAGAGGATAGGGGGTCTCATCACGAGCCAGCCTATTAGGTTCATGGGTACCTAACAGTATGACATTGCCACCATCTGGTTACCACGCCAGGGCGGTGACCTTTGGTTGCATGGCCAAGGGAAAGGGGGTCTCATCACGAGCCAGCCTTCTCATCTCTATTAAAGTACTTGTGGGTAACACTGTCAGCTCTGGTCACCATGCCAAGGTAGTGTCCTCTGGTTAGCCCTTGAATAAAAAGAAAAAAGAAGAAGAAAACACAAATAAAAGAAAAGAATAAAGGCAAGAACGGGCTTGGAAAAATTGCATCCATGACAGGTACAGCTCGCCTTCTACAAAGGCACCCACAGATAACATCATGCATCCCTAGCTCTCACTTCACCCACATGTCTGGACATCCCCTAGCCACATCACCTCACTTACATGGCTTGGATGAAACCTTCCTGGAAACTTCCCTTTTCTTGTGGATACTAGCCCAATAGGACGTCTTGTCCTTTTCTCCAGTCTTGTATTGTAGGTTTTTGTAATGTCTTTAAGTTATTGACCGATGTATCAGGGTTTTTATGCATATGTTTAATAATATTAATGATGAAATGTGACTGACATTGCTATGATCCTTGTGACTAATGAGCCCATGGAGGGCGTAGCTTTTGATGTGCAGGACCATGCCCGACGGACAGGTACAATTTGGACCGGTACACATGGGGAGATGATCGGGTCGGACCTCCATGGGGTTGAAGAGCCCACCAGATGGATGCTGAAACCCCCTTAGGGGGCAGAGACAGGACGGTGGTTGATCAGGGTTTTACACCGGAGAAGAAGAGGACATTTCATCAGAGGCACTTTGGCAGAGCCCGGCCTAGGGGGATTGACCCACTTCCAGTGGAACGTTTTCCCTGGATGGCCCAGGACGTCACCTAGGAGCTCATGACGTCACCTTGAGCGTGTGACAATTTGACAGGGCAGTTGGCACGTGTGGCATGATTGGGAGGCCCAAAGAGGGCCAACATTTTGCCCTTTGGTGCTGCATTTGCCCTAAAAAGGGCTAACGTCTCCCTCAGTGGGGCTTGACATCTTACTTTTGCTCAGTTAGGATTTTAAAATGAACATTTAATGTAAAAACAGTATTACTTTGATATTTTGGCCTTGTCGGCCATTTCATGACCTAAAAAGTAAATTAGGTCATTGATACAATATATATTGAGGAGTTTTAGCCTCATTTTATCATGATTCATCACTCACTCATTAGTGAGGTCTGATTTTAGCGCCCTACTTGGGTATTTTTGCCGGTTTAGTGAGGCGCACTTGTTGAAGGAAGGCATTTCTTGGCATTTTATGGTTTTTCTCTTGAAGGAAGGTGTTACAACTAGGGTTTGCATGGTTATTTCTTGATGAATTGCAAGTTTTTTTCTGCAAAACTTCTTGATTGAATGGTTGTAGTCTTATTTTCTTACATGTATTTATAAATTTGTTGAATCAAAACCCTAGCTGACAAGCACACAAGTAGGTCCTTGTCTCATGTCCCCTAAAAGAGAAATTTTCATCCATTGAAGAAGGAAGAAAGAGCCTAGCCATAGCTACAGTCTCATTTCTTCTTCTCCCTGAGCTAGTCGTACTCTCCAGAGGTCAAGAAGTAGGAGACGTCCCAAGCCTAGGTTATCTACACCTAGGGTCATTTTTCTTCTAGGGTTTGATGATAGAGCCTTGTTGTAGCAACACTCTCCCTCATTGCACTCTCTTGTCTCAATTTATCTTTCATGCTAGCCATTTTTGCCAAGTTAACCTAAGGAAGGAGGAGAGAGCACAAGGCCTTGCTTTAGCAACACCGGAGTGAGCCTCTCTCCCCTAGGGTTTTGATTCTAAGGCCCTGCCACAGTAGCACTTCAGAACTCTTCCCTCTAGTCCTTAGTTATCCTCCTTCAACCCTTGCGTCCTCTGCTAAATTGACTCCATTAACCCCAAGGCACTGATCTCAGACCTCCAACGTTGAAGTAGAATTGAATCTAAAACACTCTCAAACCTTTTGAAATTGAAACCCTAACTACACTAACCCTAACCTACTAACCCTAAGTTGTTGACGTCACACTTGAATATTTCATCTTTACTGCAGCAATGTCTTGTTTTAAGAGCAATTGAATGGTGGTTTAGGCATTAAGTAATAAAGTGTTGATTGGTTACCTTGAATGCCACACTGTCCCAATATTTATTGGTAAGTGTTACATCTTTTATTGTTATTGATAAACATTGACTTCGTCATCATTTATTGCCATATTGCTCATATATATTTACCAGATAGTCTTATGAAGTACTAACCCATTGAAATATAGCTTGCATATATTAGTTTGTTGTTGCTCTATTCCAGGCAAGTGTTCTTCATTGGGGATTCACTTTATTATTAGTTGTTTAGCTGGATTATCTGTTTGGTGGTGACCTGTGAAGGGGGAACTTTACCTTTGTCCTTTTAACCTTTGCCTCTTCAAAACCCCTGGTCACCGGGGAGGTCTCCCCTGGGCCTCACCTCCCTAAAGAGAAAGAACCTTCCCATCGAGGTGACATTGGGTGGGATAGGTTCCTGTTACGCCAGTTTGGACCTCTATCTTATAGCCATCTCTCCCGTCTACAAACTGTGCAATAACAAAAGGCACTTAGAATATGGTAGAAAATCAATGTTGTCCACACTTTTCTGCCTTTGAAAGTTTACTGCCCACAAAATTCAGACCTACCTCCATAGTGTGTTCAAACTAGTGTATAGTAGGTTAGAAATGGTAAAAGTTGGAGTTTGTGAGGATTATATAGAGAAGAAAAAGCAAGGGAAGGGTGGCACCCCACTCACCCTGCTTTAAAGAAAAAATAATGAAATTAGTTTTCCTCTTTTCTAATGTGTTTTTATGAGGATGGCCCCTATGCTTGGGGGTGTCATCCCCTTGTACTGAGGGTGTCCCATTTCTACAAGGGATGCCCCAGATGACATTCTCATGTCTAGGGAGAGTGGGGATGTGTCCTCAAACCCTAGGAATGTTCCCCCATGAAACATCGCTCCTCTCTCTCCTTGAATGCATGATTCTCAGTTGTCTTCTTGAAGATGTGACATGATATCTCAAGGTGTAACAAACATCTAGAAAGCAAAGAAGCAACTAGAAAGAGAAGATACAAGAAAAGAGGAAACAGCATTTAAAGACAGAACGTGAATTTCAATTGGGAATACTCAAGGAGGAGCACCACCGATGTTTGTCAGCCAATTTCTGGCCTTCATGAGCAACCAGTCAATCTATGTTTGAGACTTTAACAGATTACACTGACTCTAAGCAGCTCACGGTTTCAAGAAAAACTAGTTGTGACTAAGAAGGAAATTTTGCATGACCATCCAGGCAAGAGGCAAGAGAAACCTCAGTTATTTGCATGCATGGAAAGACAGTTTTGCTCCTCCATCTATGCACAATCTTGAGCATGGCCACTTTTATAGTGTTGGTAATATTCAACATATGGGGGTCATTAATAGACATTTTCATAAAGTAATAATGCCAATGGGCACAAACATCACATGAATAGATAACACTAATGAGGAGAATTTTTAAGATCAAATGCAGCATGGCCATAAAGGTTTTCCACTCTTTTGTATCGGTTCCATACAAGGCATTCTGCATATTTCTGTTCTTGCAAAATTTCAAAACGAGGGGGAGACATGATCAGGAGCAAATCAAAGAATGACAAACAATAAAAAGTACAAAAAATACGTTACCATGCCCGAAAAACTCGCTATAAGCAAGTTCTTTCTTTCTGTCTTATCCATTAAGAGAGATGCAACAATTGAACCTGTAATGATAACAATTTGATAAACTGTTTTAGAGATGATCATTTTAAACTGAGAGCTATGAGCAAGAAAGCATTTATCTCTACAAGATTTCTTAAAGAAAAGAGAAACAAGTTTCATCCAAAATTCAAACTAACCAATGACATTTGAAGCCACCACAAGGATGCCTGCTTCAATGCTATAGGCCATCCTATGTCTCCGGAAAAGAGAAGCAGAGTAGAAGATAACCACATTTACACCAAGGAGTTGCTGAAACAGGATGATTGCTGCTCCAATGCCAACTGCCACCCATGAACAATGTGAAAGCAGGATTTAAGTTTTTAAAAAGACTATTTTTCTACTTCCAGCATGCATAATATCAGATGCCATAATTGTTGAGAGAAGTATTTTTTAACCCTCAACATCAGTTCTTAAACATTCCTACAAAATTAACACTCTGGAAGTTTGAATCTATGAGACTTTGGAATTTGGAGGCTGTGTGCAATTGGGCAGTGATTTCAAAATGGTGAAGGGGCATGTTCCACATTTCATACAACTATCGAAGATATCAAAGAAGCTACTAACAGAAACACATGAAATCCAAGTATCGGGTTTCCATCTGAGTGAGATAAGAAAGAGAGAGAGGGATAAACATGATATTGTATTTCCCAGGACAAAAGTGTATTTTACCTTTATGTTCAATGAATAACCTTATTAAGTTATTAATTATTACCATTAGACAAAAAACTACAGCTTCCACCACCTATTGTGTTAACCATATTATAGTGTTTTTTACCATTCTCATCGAAAAAACACACAAATGTTACGATAGCTCCTTAGAAGCAAATTATGTAAAAGTATACCTTTCAAGTAATGTTTTCTGAGAAGATCAGGCCAACTAACTGCTTCTTCAACAACTTGTGTATTGCAACTTGCTTTCAATTCAATCATAGTGTCCTCAACTTTTCCCTTTCCCTGAAGGGTTTCTATAGCTCTTTCAGCATCAGCTGATTTTCCTTGCTACAAATTTCCCAAGCAACTGACTTCAACATTCATTTCCAAATAATAATCACATTTTTAATTTAAACTATACAAAGTGCTAGTAACAATGGATATAAAACCTCAATGAGCCAATGAGGACTTTCTGGAGAGAAAGCCATTCCTGATGCCATCAGTACAGCAGGCAAAATAGTAGACACAAAAATGTTTCGCCACCTGATTTCCAAAGAATACAAATTGTCTTGAGACACAGAATCTAATCACAAGGCAACTAAAGGACGAAATGCCAATGAAATACAAAAAGTTAAGATGCAACAGTATATGATGACAGAAATGTAAAAATCTTTTTAGCAGACATATTGTATAGATAATTATAAGCACTAAATGCTATGACGTTTTAAACTTGAATATTCAGATTTGATAATGAAAAGCACAGACAACAGTGTAGAATCATAGCCAACTACAAATGACATTTGGTTTTGAAAAATATGTCTTATATTTACAGAAAAATGTTTACAAACAGAAATGCAAAAAGTGGAAGGCTATACACAATGAACATCATAACCTCTTCTGGAAAACAACTAAAGCTGAAATAAAATCAGCATAGTTCTTGGGAGGAGCATTCATACGTCAGATTTGTTGAATATCACTTCTAAATTATCTAATAGCAACGTTTCTCTATTACACTCAATTTCATAATATATTTGGGTAAATGATAAAAAATTACATTTACATTGGTTTCTTTGATCATGTCCAGAATCAGTAAAATTGACATTCTAAAGCCTCAATAAAGGGAGTTCAAACTACCGCATTACAGATAAATTATAAAGCTAACACTGATTACTGATTATAATGGGTTGTCAAAGTAACCTAGGTGCAAAAGGTTCTCTAAGAATCCATTGAAATTTCAGACACGTAATGCCCCGTCAACTGGACAGAGTCTGTCAATATCTATAAAATCAAAAGAAGTAATCTAAAAGGTACCTGTTATCACCTGGATAACAATAGGAAACAAGCCACTGTCACCTCATTTATTTCTTCTGTCTTCAAAGTTAATGCTTGCTAACTTCAGGAGGGTATCCCTAAGCAATCTAAGGTATCACTTGCAAGTCAATCAATGATTAGAAGTACCTTAAATGTAATAAAAAAGCGTTGTTCTGTTTGTAATTCCACAATTAGATCGAGAAAATGACAAGTTGGAATTGACCTAAAGCACTAAGAATATGCATGGAAAACGATGCAGAATTTCATACTATGTTTGGGGGCACACAATCCAATGCAACTCTATGCTAAAAAATGTTTACATGAAGAGCAAAAACAACAAGCTGCAATAGATGTTTTGAGCAATGTTGTAAATATCGTCTCAAGGAAAGTATCAGCAAGGGTTCGGAATGTAACTTCTAGGTAACATCGGTGGAAAATATCGGAATATCTCGGAAAATGTCGCAAGACCTCAAAAAAATACAAAAATGCTCATTTTTTTTCAATGTTTTAAACATCTAAAGCAACAACAACATCAAATAGACACATTGCTACATAAATATGAAAATACAACTAATAAATAAGATGCATAAGATGTCAAGTGATCACATATCGTTACTAAACTGAAAATTCTAAAACATGTCCCTGATAGGATGATACATAATCACATCAAATGATCAAAATAAATGTATCTCATCAGATGAATCATCATGAGGCATCTAGATACTAAATAGTACATAATAAAAAGAAAATGATAGATCATAGGAAGCCAAATCATCGATTCCCTCTAAACCTTTTACGGGTAAAGGGCACCACTCTTCCTCTGGAAGCAATAGGTGGTCATGGAGGTACTCGACATGAGCTTGGAGTGGAAGCTCCAGCTATTGTACATTCCAACTTAGATGGAAGGTGATGGGGACGAGGTCCCAACGGACCCAAGTCCAACTGCAGGTCTAACTCTCCGTGGAGGTGGTGGCGGCATTGGCTGCACTGGAAGATCAATCTCCTCCTAAACCTCTGTATCCACTGGAAGTGGAACATCCTCCTCCTCCTCCTCCTCCTCCTCCTCCTCCTCTGTTGTCGCGTCCTCCCCCATCCTCCTCCTCCTGCTCCTCCTCCTCCAACCACTCAGGTGCCTCCTCCATCTCAGGCTCCTCAATCTCCACCCTCCACAGATTAGTGGTGTCAATGCCATCCAATGAAATGGCCTCTATGTCAGGTTCTTTGTCAAGTTGCTTCACCCACAGCCTTAGATTGTAGTAAACATATACCAAAGCATTAAGGCATTGGGTACATACCTATTAAGTTTTGAGCTATTATTAGGTTTCTTTTCAATTTACTAGATAACAATAGCATCGGTAGGATCACTGAGAGAAACACAATCACAAGATACACATCATTTATCCTGGGAAACCCTCATGGGGGAGAAAACCCAACAAAACTTCCTTAATATAGATGGACAATACAATGCCACGACAATAAACCAAAACACTAGAGAATATCCAACACTAAGCAATGTGCCTCTCTCTTCCTTCTTCTCCCAACTGCAGCGACCAAACTTGCGCACTTGATGAGCGAATGAGTGAGTGAGATAATGAGGCGCTAGCCTCCTTTATTTATACTAGCTAGCAGGCACTGGAAAGGTGTCTCTTCACTAGGCAGGGAAGACTTCTCTTCTTAGTGGTTAAAACCACTTTAATTAGGCATAGGGGCAGACTTCCTAATTTGCATAATATAATTAGGGTTTGACCAATCCACAAAAGGGGATTTGGTCAAATACAAAGCCCGACATGATCAATCCACAAAATGGGATTGATCTGATGAATAATAACTCAATAATAAATAGAATACTCTTTGCAGTTACAATATTTCAACACTCCCCCCTTAACAAGAAGGGTATTCTACAACATCAATAGGAGAGAGAGAGGGTAGCAACATCAACATCTGGAACACTGACTGGCATATCTATAAATCATCGGAAGTTTTTCTCATCATCAATATCATCATCCACAACAAGGAGCTGGAATGGCATCATCATCATCTGCATCAAAATGGATTAGTATAACACTAATAAATCATCATCATCAATAACAATGCAAGGTTGATACAACATCATCACAACACAAAGGCTGGAGAATCGTCAACATCAGCATTACGCTGAAAATCTTTAGCACGAAGCTGGCATCTCATCAACATCGGCACTAAGCTGGAAATCTTCAGCATGAAGCTGGCATCACAACAACATCAGCACGAAGCTGGCATCTCAACAACATCAACACGAAGCTGGAAATCTTCAACACGAGGCTGGCATCACAACAACATCAGCACGAGGTTGGCATCACAACACTACTCCCCCTTTCGAGGGAGGTCCTTTCAGACTACACCAAGCTTGTCTCGAAAGTGCTCAAACTTTACACGAGACAGAGGCTTGGTCAACACATTTGCAACCTGTTCATTCGTGCCAACATAATGGAGCTTTATGGCTCCTCTCTACACCATATCACGAATGTAATGATACCGGATTTCTATGTGTTTTGACTTGTCATGGAACACAGGGTTCTCTGTCATTTTTATGCAACTCTGGTAATCACATAGAATCATGGTTGCTTCCATCTCCAAATCAAATAGACCTGTCAACAACTTCCGAAGCCATATGGCTTCACAACTGGCGGAACATGCAGCAATGTATTCCGCTTCGGTCGTGCTGAGAGCAATACTTGATTGCTTCCTACTTTGCCATGAGATCATGGATGACCTCGGACTTAAACAACATCCTGAGGTGCTCTTTCTGTCAGAGACACTTCCAGCCAAATCTGAATCGGAATATCCACTCAGTCTGAAGTCATGATCTCCATTTTAATTGAGACCAAAATCCAACGTACCCTTAAGGTATCTCATCACATGTTTTGCAACAACAATGTGAACACGTCTGGGTTCTACCAGAAATTGACTCAAGGTGTTCACAGCAAAACATATATCTGGCCTAGTGTTCGTCAGATACATCAACGATCTAATGATCTGTATGTACAGCGTAGCATCAACCAACTCTGACGAAGTATCAACCAGGAGCTTCAACTTTGTTTCCATGGGTGTATTCATGGATTTGCACTCCAACATATCAAACCTCTTCAGTATTTCAACTGCATACTTCCCTTGGTTAAGGAAGATCTTCTCTAGGCTCTGTCAGACCTCAAGACCTAAGAAATAGTGCATTAGGCCTATTGAAATAATGTAACTACATAGTGTATTCTTATTATTATTTGATATATTATTCATTAGATCAATCCCCATTGTGGATTGATCATGTCGGCTATTGTAAAAGGACCAAATCCCCTTTTGCGAATTGGTCATAATGTAATTATAATAGGCAGAAAGAGAAGTCGGCCCCAGAATATATCAAAGAGGCCCCAGAATATAATAAAGGTGGTTATAATCACCCAGGAGAAGAAGTCGGCCCTGCCAGTGAAAGGACACTCCCACACATGCCAGTCTTGTATAAATAAGGAGGCTAGTGCCTCACTTAGACACACGCTCACTTGCTCATTTGAGAGACAAGTTTCAGAGCTGCAGCTGGAGAAGAGAGAGAGAGAGAGGCGCATCTTTAGGAGAGGAATTTTTGTACTTGTTTGAGTTATCTCTTGGCATTGTATTGGCTATCTATATTAAGGAATTTTTACTGGTTTTTCTGCCCCATGAGGGTTTCCCAGGATAAATGATGTGTCTCTTGTGATTGTGTATTTCTCAATGATCTTATCTTATGTTGTTGTTATTCATTGAAATGCAAAGAACTATAATAATGGCTTAAACATTCACATGGTATCAGAGCCAAGTTGAAGAGAGCATCTTTCACAAGAGAAAAGTGAAAAACGTCACTGTTGTCGTACATGAAAATTAGGGTTTTTTTTTGGAGAGGTAATTCAGCC
>JASDQU010105996.1:129304-144046 GCA_032191745.1 Picea mariana | reverse complement strand
TTCTTTTATTGCTTTTCTTTCTTTTTTACTTCAAGGTCTGACCAGAGGACACTGCCTTGGCTTGGTGGCCAGAGCTGACAGCGTTACCCACTGGTATCTTCGCAGAAATGATAAGGCTGGCTCGTGATGAGACCCCCTTTCCTTTGGCCATGCAACCAAAGGTCACTGCCCTGGCGTGGTGACCAGATAGTGGCAATGTCATACCGCTGGATACCTATGAACATAATGGGTCGGCTCATGATGAGACCTCCCATCCTCTTGGTTAGGTCTTGTTAGGGTCCCTTCAGTTTCTTATCGAGAGGCCTTTTATTGCCTTCTCGGGGATCCCCTGGGCGAAGCATCTCTAGGTTTTATTTCCTATGGCTTTTATCTTTTACCAGCTGNCGCTGGATACCTATGAACATAATGGGTCGGCTCATGATGAGACCTCCCATCCTCTTGGTTAGGGCTTGTTAGGGTCCCTTCAGTTTCTTATCGAGAGGCCTTTTATTGCCTTCTCGGGGATCCCCTGGGCGAAGCATCTCTAGGTTTTATTTCCTATGGCTTTTATCTTTTACCAGCTGCTTTTACCCCCTGGGCCTTTAGCCCCTTCTTCCCACAAGACAAAGAGTAACCCTCAAAGGTCATCCTAATGGCCGGACTAGGGGAGTGGGATGGATGAGCGGGATATAAGATGTAAAATGATAAAAAATGGTGGGAGCGAACGATGGCTCTGCAAATCCCCCTCGGTGGCTAACCAAAACCTATGAATATCAACTTGCTAAGTCACCCCATCAATCACCCCAACAATGGTCAAGTGGATTAGTGTAAGATCCAAGTAGTCATCAGAAATGAAAGGAACCTAATGCATGTATAAGAGGGTTATAATGATCAAATATGACACATACCATGATACCTCGGACCAATTACCTCATGAAGCAAGAGTCCTCTCTAATGCAAGTCCAAGTCGGCGGTGATGGAGGCTGCTACTGCTGACAGGACACATCTGGCGAAGAAGAAGAAAGATGGGCCCTCCAGGGCCATGCTCGGGTCAATCCTGCTCTCGGTACTCCATGTCTAAGACCTATGGGCCTTGAGACATGATCTCCTAGTCATCCCTAGATATCGGGGATAACACAATGGATGTGCACAAGGGAAGAACATCAAGAACCCTTTTCCCAAGAGAGACAGCAAAGCAGAAGGAGTCCTAGAACTCATCAATTCAGATGTGTGTAGCCCAATGCCATCGTCCTCCATGAGTGGGTATGAATACTATGTATCATTCATTGATGATTATTCTCGTAAGACCTGTTGTATTTTTTGAAATCTAAAGATGAATTGTTCAGCAAGTTCAAAGAATTCAAACCCTTGATAGAGAATCTTTCTGAAAGAAAGATCAAGATACTCAGGTCAGATAATGGAGGAGAATACACCTCAAAAGAGTTCGTGAACTTCTGCAAAGATGTTGGGATCAAGAGGGAACTCACTACTCCCTATAATCCTCAACAAAACGGTTTGGCTGAAAGAAAGAACAGAACGATAATGGAAGCCGTAAAGACCATCATCCACGATCAAGATCTTCCTATGTGCTTATGGACAGAAGCAGCAATGACAAGCATATATGTGCAAAATCGATTGTCCCATAGTGCACTTGGGTTCAAGACCCCGGAAGAGATGTTCACCAGAAAGAAGCCAGAGGTAAGCCATCTCAAAATATTTGGCTACCCGGTATTTATACATATACCGAAAGATAAAAGAAACACGCTGGAACCCTCAGGAAAGAAGGGAATATTTGAGGGATACTGTGAGGTCTCCAAGGCCTTCAGGATCTATATACTAGGTCACTGCCACATTGAGATCAACAGGGATGTGATCTTTGATGAAGATGCAGCGCTCAAGAAATCGAGAAAATGCCAGCTTGAAGAGGTATATGAAGAGGAACCCGTAATCCCCAGAGTTGCAGAATCAGTGAGGGAGGTTCCTAGAGCTGTTGAACCAGTGAGGGAAGTCGTAACTTCCCCTGATGAAGAAATTCTAGAAGATCATGACGTAGTAGAGTTTCAAGAACCTCCTCAGATGACAATCTCCCATAAAAGAAAGCCAGCTTGGGCTAGAGAGCTTATTCAAGATGGAGAGAAATATGGTGTTCCCGAAGGAACCACGAGACATGTGAAGAGACCTAAGCCATTCTTCAGTTATATGGCTTTGATGTGTGATCTCTTAGAAAAGGAGCCTACCTGCTTTGAAGAATCCATCCAGAAGAAAGAATGGGCAGATACCATGACAGAAAAATACCAATCCATAATAAAGAACGATGTATGGGAAATAGTTCCCAGACCGAATAGGAAGGATGTGGTATCGTCCAGATGGCTCTTCAAAATAAAACATGCTGCTGATGGAAGTATTGAGAAGTATGAAGCAAGATTTGTAACTCGTGGCTTTTCTCAAAAAGAAGGTATTGACTATGAAGAGACATTCACTACTGTAGCCAGATACACTTCGATCAAAGCCATCATAGCCCTTGCAGCAAAGATGAAGTGGAAGTTACACCAGATGGACGTAAAGACAGCTTTCCTAAATGGTGTTATCGAAGAGGAAGTGTATATAGAGCAACCTCAAGGATTTGAAGTTGAAGACAGGAAGTCTCATGTCTGCAAATTGAAGAAAGCCTTGTACGGATTGAAGCAAGCTCCTAGAGCTTGGTATGGCCGAATAGACAGCTTTCTGACGAGCTTGGGTTTTACCAAGAGTAAAGCAGATTCTAACCTATACTTCAAGGTTATGAACGATGAGCCAGTGATACTATTGCTATATGTGGATGACTTATTCTTAACTGGAGAAGAAAAACTCATCACCGAATGTAAGAAGAGACTCGCTTCAAAATTTGAGATGAAAGACCTTGGCCTAATGCACTATTTCTTACGTCTTGAGGTATGGCAGAGTCCAAAGAGGAGCTTCCTTAACCAAGGGAAGTATGCAATCAAAATCCTGAAGAGATTCGACATGTTAGAGTGCAAGTCCATGAATACACCCATGGAAATGAAGCTGAAGTTGATGGTCGACACTTTGTCAGAATTGATTGATGCCACATTGTATAGACAGATTATTGGATCGCTGATGTACCTGACGAACACCAGACCAGATATTTGTTTTGCCATGAACACCTTGAGTCAGTTTCTGGTAGAACCCAGACATGTTCACCTTGTGGCTGCAAAACATGTGATGAGGTACCTTAAGGGTACATTAGATTGTGGTCTCAATTACGATGGAGATCATGATTTCACATTGAGTGGGTACACTAATTCAGATTGGACAGGAAGTGTTTCTGACAGAAAAAGCACTTCAGGATGCTGTAGGATTAGCCATGATCTCGTGGCAGAGTAGGAAACAATCCAGCATTGCTCTCAGCACAGCGGAAGCAGAATACATTGTTGCATGTTCTACCAGCTGCGAAGCTATATGGCTTCGAAAGTTGTTGACCGGCCTATTTGACCCAGAGATGGAAGCAACCACGATCCTATGTGACAACCAGAGCTGCATAAAGATGACAGAGAATCTTGTATTCCATGATAGGTCGAAGCACATAGAGATTCGTTATCATTACATCTGTGACATGGTGCGGAGAGGAACCTTAAAGCTCCAATATGTTAGCACGGATGAACAGGTTGTTGATGTGTTGACCAAGCCTCTATCTCGTGTAAAGTTTGAGCACTTTCGAGATAAGCTTGGTATAGTCCGAAAGGACCTTCCTCGAAAGGGGGAGTAGTTGTTGTGATGAGACATCTCTTGCTTCCAGCCTTATTGCTGTGACGTAAAGCAAGACGATGTGATGAGACTAGAATTGTGCTTCCAGCTTGACAGCTGCGACGTAAAGCCAGTCTAGTATCCTGCTTCCAGCTTGATTGTTGTGACGTAAAGCAGAACGAGTATCTTGCTTCCAACTTTATTGCTCTGACGTTAAGCAAGACGATGAGATGAGATTAGTATTGTGCTTCCAGCTTGACAGCTGTGACGTAAAGCCAGTCTAGTATCTTACTTCCAACCTGATGGTTGTGACGTAAAGCAAGACGTTGTGATGAGACTAGTACCGTGCTTCCAGCTTGATAGCTGTGACATAAAGCCAGTCTAGTATCTTGCTTCCAGCTTGAGTGTTGTGACGTAAAGCAAGACGTTGAGATGAGACTAGTACTGTGCTTCCAACTTGAGAAATTGTGACGTAAAAGCCAGTCTAATATCTTGCTTCCAGCTTCGAGAGCAGGAAGCTCAACGAGTCGGAACGACTCTACTCTATTTACGACAAGGAAATGCTAGCAATCATGCATGCCTTAACCAAATTCAGGCAGTATCTAGTGGGTAGCAGATTTGTAGTGAAGACTGATCACAACAGTCTCAAGTATTTCCTGGATCAGAAAGACCTTAGTGAGAGACATCAGAAAGACATCAGAAATGGGTCTCGAAGATCCAAGCCTTTGACTTTGACATTGAGTATGTCAAGGGGAAGAGAAACGTCGTGGCAGATGCCTTCTCTAGGAGGTCGTCGAGGTGTTCGATGATGGACATTTGCATAGATTGGAAAGCACATTTGTTGGTGGAATACTCCAAAAACAAATTTTCTTGTGAGGTGATGGATGGACAAGTGGTGGATGATAGGTACCGGGTTCTAGATGACGTCATTTTCTACAAGGACCAGATCTATTTGGTTCCAGAATCTACCCTGAAAGGGAAAATTCTGAAGATGTGTCATGATTCGCCTACAGCAGGATATCAGGGGTACTTCAAAACGTATAGGCAGATCAGGAAGAGATTCTCATGGAAGGGTCTCAAGGATGATGTACTGAAACACATCCGGGAGTGCATGACTTGTCAGCAGAACAAGTCCGAGCAGACACACCCCGCGAGGTTGCTTCAGCCTCTACCCATTCCAGAGAAGAAATGGGAGAGCATTTCTATGGACTTCATTACAGGCCTTCCTCGACTGCAGGGTAGGGACTGTATATTTGTGGTGGTCGACAGGTTGACCAAATTTGCACATTTCTTTGCCATACCCACGGACTACAAAGCCATACAGGTAGCAGAGTTTTTTTTCAGAGAGGTAATCTGGTTGCATGGTTTACCCAGGCAGATAGTCAGTGATAGAGATGGACGCTTCATCAGCGCGTTTTGGCAAGAGCTTTTTCGGTTGGCGGGCATAGAGCTAGCTACGAGTACCAGCTACCACCCACAGACAGATGGACAGACAGAGATCGTCAACAAATGGGTGGAGGGGTATCTGAGAAACTATGTGGGAGGGTAGCAACGCACATGGGTGAGATGGTTACACATGGGTGAGTATTGCTACAACACAACTTACCATATGTCTATCAGGATGTCACCATTTACGGCATTGTATGGATACGATGCACCCTCTTTTGTGGAGACTATGTTTGGGGACAGGTGGGTCTCGGGGGCCAAAGACTGGGTGGAGGAGAGTCAGAGGATTCTGCAGGCAGTGAGAGAGAACTTGCAGACAGCTCAGAACCAGCAGAAGATCTATGCAGATAGGAAGAGAGTCGAGCGCAGTTTTGAGGTAGGGGATTTGGTTTTTCTGCGATTACAACCATACAGATAGTCCTCCTTGAAGAGGAGCGGAGAAGAGAAGCTAAAGCCAAAGTTTTATGGGCCATACAGAGTCATCAAGAGGATAGGCGAGGAGGCATACGAGCTAGAGATACCGAAGGGTAGCAAGATGCATAACGTCTTTCACATCTCTTGCCTTAAAAGAGCCGTGGGACAACAGATCAACATTTTAGAGGAGTTGCCACCCTTGGATGAGGTGGGCCAGTTGGAGCTAGAGCCGGAGGAGGTGCTCGAGCAGAGAGAGTGCAGGTTGAGGAGCAAGGTCATCAGGGAGTGCTTGGTTAGATGGAGGGGTCTTCCAGTGGAGGATGCCACATGGGAGGGAGAGCATATTTTGCAGCACCCAAGATTGATGTTGCTTGAGGACAAGCAATCTCGGGAAGGGAGGTCTGTGATGTCCCGTTCCCAAGAGTACGCCAACGGGGAGTGACTTAGTAGTCTATGTGTTCCTGTAGACTATAGTCATGCAGAAACAGGGAACAGAGGGAGAAATAAGGGTGATTTGGTGGCTAAACAATGAATTCAGCCAAAAATCATAGGAAAAGTCACTTAAGCCTAAGTCAACGAAGAATTAGAATGAAAAGGTGTTAAAGAGGGACTTAATTAATTAATTACTCACCTTAGGAGAAAAAGCGCCTAGCTTAAGTGAAGTCAATGGTGAATTAGATTGGGAAGAGTATAAAGGGAGGAATTCGACCTAATTCCTCATTATGTTATGATTATGTTATGATTTGATGTTGAGATATTTGTAGAGGAGGAAATAGACCCCCTTGTTGTTTTGTGGATTTCTGGAGGAAACCACCACCATTGATCGGTTTCGGTGTTGAGAGACACACCCTAGGCTATCGGAGATACCATCCAAGTATTTCACCATGCATTACAGTGTCCAATTCAGTGATTGCGCAGCTTAGCCAGTGAGGGCGCAAATGTTTGAGAGAGGGTTTGTGCGACCACTTGTGACAGTTCAGATTTGGCCGATTCCTTCCGACCCATTAGAGAGCTAGCCAGGTTGCACCTATTGAGCCATCTGTCATAAGTTTTCGACGATGGAATCTTTCGAAAAGCGGAAAACAGTCATTTAGGGCACAACTCCAGAGGAAGCACATTTGGGGTTCCAAGGGACATTCCGAGACAGATCTGAGAAATCCCTTCTGACCCATAACAGAGGAGACCACTAGGGCGCACTCAAATTTCGTCGATGGAATCACTAGGGCGCACTCATTGAGCCCAAGAGGTGTGCAAACCCCCAGGGAGTGAGATCCAGAGCTTCAGAGGTAGGATCTTCAGTCCGACAATCATCAAGATCAGTCTAGAGACCAGGGCGCATCTTTTGAGACAGTTTCCAACTAATTTCGACGGGTATTGCCATCAAGGCGAGTTTTTTGGATTCTACAGCAGCTACCGTGAGCTGCCAAATTGCTTTTTGTCGATCTATCCATGCATGCGCAGACCAGCACCCATTCTTCTGATCACGGGTATTTCTTATCAATTATTTGTATTCCAATGACGATCCATGAGATCTAACTAACAATTATCATATCTGCTTCCAGTTATTATTGTGAATTTCCTGCTTTTCCAGCATTATATATATATCAGTGAGTTGTGTTGTCCTTATTTTGCATGCATTGTCTTATATTGCTTAAACATATAATAAACCGGAACACACATGCAAAAGTCACCAAGCATCATCACACAGTAACTCAAACGCAGACAGAAACCCCCAGAGTATCAGATTCAGTAGCCAAAACCGTAGTTCAGCAGTAGATATCCAGATCAGTTGGATCAGGGATATTTCATATAGAAGGGAGGGTTCTTGTCTTTTGGTCGATCAAGATACATAGTGTTTAACATGATGGGAGGATCCTCCTTCATGGTTGGCACTTGTAAGATTTTCAAAACTTCCCTTTTTACAAAAGGGATCTTACACATCTTTGTTAATGGGACCGTTATATTCAATTTTCCAAACATATTTGCAACATGTATATTCAATTGAATGTCATCTACAGGAGTTGGCTTAGGAAACAACTCACATACCAGTGGTGGTGGAGCCACCTTCTCTGCTGGTGGAACAGAAATGTGAGGTTGTGACGGAGGGGTTGAAGCCAAGAGGTCCCTCTCTAAGCCATGTAGACTGTATGAGGTGGATGGGGTCAAGACTCAATGGGCATAGGGCTCATGACATACTAGGGGTCGTAGTGTCTCATTCATGGGTGCCTTTGTAGAGGGTGTGTGGTACCTTCTTCCGCAATGCACTTTTTCCAAGCCCATCATTTGCCTTTTATCTTTCTTTCTTTATATTTTCTTTAGCACAAGGAGAGGTTGAAGGTCACTACCCTGGTGTGGTGACCAGATGGTGGCAATGTCACCCACAAATGCCTAATGGAAATGTGAAGGTTGGCTCATGATGAGACCCCCTTTCTCTCAGCCATGCAACTGAGAGTCACTGCCCTGGTTTGGTGACCAGATAATGACAATGTCATACCACTAGATATCCATGGACGTGATAGGTCGGCCCGTGATGAGACCTCCTATCCTTCAATCTACATTTCAGGCATTTCTTTGTTATATTATGGATCCCCTTTTATTCAAAGATAAGTGTTTTATTGCTTTCTTGGGTGATCCCTGGGAGAAGCATCTGGAAAGTTCATATATAGCTTTTATCTTTTACCCAACACCAACCCCTCTGGGCCTTTAGCCCCTTCTTCCCATAGAATGAGGGACAACCCCTTCTTGGGTCAATACACCCTAAAATCCCAAGAGATAAAGAATCGGAGGGGAATAATGATGGAAAATGGTAAGTATGGTCGGGAACGGTACGATGACTTATTAAGGGATTTCCCAGTAGTAAACCCATTCCCAAAGAAGACCACTTACTAGGGCACAATGTCAACCACCAAGGTGAAGCAAGGAAAAAGGAATAATGTCCAAGCACATATCATGAAATCTAAAGCAATCTAAGATACAACATAATCAAATGGCTTAGTTATTGAAATGATGCTCACCGTAATATTGACTTGTACCTCATGGTGCAAGGCCCACTGCCTTCCAGAAGCCAACTGGTGTGGTGGATACCATCTGTAAACCTGTGACCATCTGTGGTGGTGAGTGGGTTTTCCATCTATGCAAAGGGTACTGCTAGTCATGTAGTCCCTCGGCACTCCATATCTGCAACCTGAGGGCCTCCATATTTGCAACTAAGTCTATCAATGCTTTTGTCAAAAGGAGGTGGATATTACACATTCAAACAAAAGCAAAGGCATGTCAACCCCAAATTGGCTCCTCTTATCCAAAAGGAACTTCGGAAGATGTTAACTGCTCAAATCACAACACCCACAAAGCATTCACCATGGGTGACAAATTTGGTGGTAGTAAGGAAGAAGAATGGTGAAATCATATTATGTGTTGATTTCAGGAATTTAAATCAACTCTCCCTCAAGGATAACTATCTACTTCCAAATATGGAGCATCTACTACAAAGAGTTACTGGATCGGGCATGTTATCCATGTTAGATGGTTTCTTAGGATATAATCAGATTATAATAAAGGAAGAAGACTAGCATAAGACAGTTTTTGCTACACTATGGGGAACATTTGAATATCTAAGGATGTCATTTGGTTTTTTAAATGTTGGATCCACTTTCAGAATGCTATGGATTTTTCTTTCAGGGATATCATTTGGAAAATTATTGAAATATATCAGGATGATCTAATTGTGTTCTCAAAGGACAAAAGTGCTCATGTCAAACATCTTAGACAAGTCTTCAAGAGATGTAGGAAATATGGAAAATCTTTAAATCCAAAGAAGTCGGTGTTCAATGTTGGCGAAGGAAAGCTTCTTGGGCACATAGTATATGAGTTGATCGTGAAAGGATAGAAGCCATCAGGAGAATCCCGCTGCCAAAAAATAAGAAGCAAGTTCAATCATTCTTCAGCAAGATCAATTTTAATTGAAGGTTCAACCCAAACTTTGCAAAAAATAACAAAGCCAATATCAAACTTGTTGAAGAAGGATTGTGAAATTGAATGTGCTGATGAAAGCATAATGTCATTCAAAAAAATTAAGGAAGCCATTATGTCAGCTCCAGCTTTGATAAGTCCTAATTACTACAAAAAAATTTCAGATTTTTTCATTTGCCTCAGAAGATACTATTGTGGGAGTATTGTTACAAAAGAATAACCAAAATATGGAACAATCAATTGCTTTTATGAGCAAGGTGTTGACCACCAATTTCAACTAGGTGTCAACGTCATGTATCATGAAGATATGTACCTGGTGGTACGACAAGTTTGAAGACTTATGGCTCAGCAGGGCATTTTTTCCCCCAACACTTCTTTATGTGTCCATGGAATGTTTGCTCCCCTGCATGGGATAATTTTGTAATATGTTAGCATGGGTCAAGTTTTATTTAGTTGCCTAGCAATTTATCATTAGGCAAGTCCTGTCATCGAGTGTTTTTTTTCCTCAGGTAATTAATCTTGCTTTTCACCAATTTTAATTACTCTTGAGTTTTTCACTCAATAATCCTCCAAAGTGGTGAAAGGTGTTCTAATGATCGAGCATAGTGGGTGACTAAGGTTTAAAKATGTTGTAATTGACCATGCTCGACATCTCCTAGAGTCTTGTGGAATTCCGTTAGGTTTTGTTAGGATTTTTTAATAATTCAAATTTTCTGTAAATTGGAATTTTTAATTATTTTTGATGAAAAATATAAAAATTTGGTCCTTGTGGATTTTATATAGGGGTGTGAGTACTCAAAACAAATGGCTTATGACCCCCTACACCCTTGGACCAAGTTTCAACTCAATTGGAATAGTTTTGCTAGGTCATTGTCCATGAGGAATCCAAGTCAGTCAAAAGTCAACAAATAATTGGCTAAGGTAAAAAGCCAAAAAATTGTAAATATGTCTAAAGTCATGAGAGAGTGTGGGGAAATGATTTCTAATGTATTTCCTAAGTTGGAAGAGTGAAAATCCACTTAGAAGCCCCCCCCAAACAAAATCAACAACCAAAAGTGAGTCTCCCTAGTGAAAAGTGCACCCCCCTTCTTCATGAACTTAGGGGAAAGTAAAAATTAAAATGAAAAAGTGCTTAAAACCCTAAGTGTGCCCTTCCTATAGCCTAACTTCATGTTTGAATAAGAGGAAAGAGGTTTTCCCCCTTCACACCTCACCCCTCAAACCCTAACTCACTACCAAAACCCTAAAAGTGCACCCCCCTTGACTTGTTCTCTCTCTCTTTGATGGGTGACACTTGTAACTCATCCAAGAGGGGTCTCTCCTCTTTCCCTCCTTTAAAAGGAAGTCCCTTCTCATTTTGACATGGAGTTTTCACAGCAACTCTATTATACCAAAATTTCTCCCCACTCTCTGTCACTCTCTCCCATTTTTCTCATGTAATTTTGGTGCAATTTTGCACTCACGTTTTTGAGCAATAAAGTGAAGCTTTGGAAGATCTCTTGGTGTTCATTGGTGTTCTCTTGGTGTATTATTGGTTTTCTTGTATGGTATTTTCTCTTGGTGAGGTAACATTGTAGATTTTGTTTATTTTTGTTTCACATTGTTTTATTTCAAGAACCCTAAGCAAAGTATTTTGCTAGGGATAAATCTGTAGTAGTATTGTTATAGGTTTATGTGATTTGTTTTAATTAGTGTTTGCAAAGTATTTTGTAGGCCTTTTAAAATATCTCACCTTCTTGCCTCATTGTGTAGCAAGGGTTTACAGATTTGCAGGTTGTCAAAGCTTGGAGGAGGAACTCCAAAGGCTTCGTTTTGCTCCATATAATTTTCTGTTTTAATTTCAGCCTTCTATTTACTTATTTGTTGCATACATAATCACTTAGATCTTGCTAAAAAATCAATTTCCAAGTTCAATTTTTTATTGTAAAAAATTATGTACATATGCTAACTCAAAACTAACATATCTGGGTGATTTTTAGCATTTTCCAGCAAGTTTTTTTTTATGTTTTATGCAGGTTTTCACCATTAAAAGGGAAGGTGCTGCCCAAAATTGGCCACCAAAAGCTCAAGAAAATATCTACAAACTTTGGTGCAAAACCCCTTTCTTTCTCTTGCTTTCTAAAGTCATTGTAAGTAGCCCAAGAGAGTCTCTTGGGCTTGCATTTTCTATTTTTTTTCCAAGTTTAAAATCTGTAAATAAGTTTTAGATTTTTGCCCACACCTTGCATGTAATTGGCTTTGTCATCCTTGCAAATCGTGTCGGCTATTAGAAGTAATTTTATGATTTTTGCATTAATTTGTTTGCCAACCTTGGTCACAAAATCGGTAGGCTTTGTCCTCCACCTTCTGTCAAAGTTGTGTGGCTAAGTTTGTTCATTGTTTTTTTTATTTTTAAGCAATTTATTTATTATTTGCCCACATCTTGCATGTGAATGGCTGTCATCCTGCAAAATCGTGTTGGCTAGTCTTTAAAGTTTCCTTTTTTGCAAAGTAAATAAAATTTACCCCGTATTCCCTCCCCTTGCCACTTTGTGGATCTTGGATAATAAGAAAGGGCAAAGGATTAAGTGGATAGTTTAATTAGGCACCTATTTCTATTATTGTTTGGCCACTAAAATAAGGTGACTTGTGGAGGCTAGAAGGGGTTGAAGTCGGGGACGGTTTCACGGCACTAAGTGTCCTCCTTGTTGAGCACCCAAGCACTTTGGACTTGACCGAGCTAGGGGAGAACCTTGTTGTTCTTCTTATTGAGCACCCAACATTTCCTCTTGGCTAAGGGATAAGGACTTGGGGTAGTCACATAGCTTAGGCTTGCAACTTTTCACATCTAAGCCCCTAAGTTAAAGAGAGACTTAAAATCAACTAAAAACAACCTAAACACTTGCACAACATTTATTTTTCCTTGCAATTTATTTTCAAGTATTTACATTCTATTCATTTTTATGCAATTTATTTTCAAGTATTTACATTCTGTTCATTTTTATGCAAGTTATTTTCATGTGTAAATATTTATATTGACTTAGTTATAAGTATTCTTTATTTATTCATTGTTTTAAAGTAATTGTATAGAGTTTTTTTTTTCATTGTATAGATAGTTCTTAATTTGTTTTATTCTTGTAAACTTATTTTTCTTTTTATGTATATTGGAATAAGTGGAATTTGACCATCTTTAGGCACTGGTCTAATTGTTGTTTAATAAAACAACAATTTGCTTGTCATTGAAAGATTGCATATTGCATTGGTTGCTTGTCATTGGGTTGGGTAATACTAATCAACAATTTAATTAACTCCTAGAATTTTAAATAAAACCTTCACATAGTTTAATAGGGTCTACCCCCCTTGGCTTCCCTGGGAGTGAGCCTAAACGGAAGGAGTCCAGATTGAGGTTACAGTGGGTCAAGATTCAGGTTTGTGCCTCCAAGGACACACCAAGTGGGTTGGAGACTTCTCAACGTTTGTAGGTGTGTATTAGGACGGCATCACAAGGCATTAAGAGATTCAGAATTAAAGCATTCAATAATGTAGAAGCAAGTTTATGATTTAGTCCAATCATTAAAGCATTTTAGAGGATACTTTAAATCTTCAAAGATTATTGCCTATGTCCCTCATGCAAGTTAAGGACATATTGGCATAGCAAGATTGCTTGGGTATGAAAGGAAAGTGGGTTTCAAGAATTCAAGAGTACAACTTGGAGATTTGGCCAACTAAGACAGTAAAGGGCCAAGGATTGGCTAAAATGTTGACTGAGGGTAATGAGAAAGCTTTAGACATTGGTGGTCTTGAGATGGTTTCTATTGTTTTGGATGAAATGGAGCATCATAATTGGCATTCGAACATTGTGTATTATTTGAAGAATTTGTCATATCCAGATCATCTAAGATCATAAAAAGAGAACACTAAGGTTAAAAGCATCAAAATAGTGTTTAATTTGGGAAGGTGTGGGATGGAGAAACCCAAAAGGATTGGTCTTCGGTAGTGTTGATGAGGATGAGTCTAAAAGACTCATGTTAGAGTTACATGCAGGACTTTTTGGTGGACATCATGTGGCTCAAACAATAGCACATAAAATTCTGAGAGCTCATAGGAGCTCCCATCCCAGACCTTAGGCTGGACCTCGTTGGATCGGCGAACAAAGTAGTTCTAGGAGAGGCCAAAGCCATAGATAGACTACGTCGACACAAAGTACTACCCTTCAGGCTTCGTTGAGCAACCAATGATCCATTCGGAGACTCTTCCCCCCAGCCTTAAATTTAAAGAGTGTTGGGCCTCCTAGATCCAAGACTTCCCCCAAGATCTCTCCTAGGATTGCACAGTCGAGCCCCCTCAGCCCTGGATACAATGTATCAGTTGTTGAATGGTGTTGCCATTGATGTCAAAGTCAATAGTTGGTGATCAACTTAGTCAGCATGAAGAAGCCGCTGACGTCAAGTGAAGACATGAAGAGCTAGGAAGTCTTAACGAAGCCTTGATGACGTGTCTTGACATGAACGCTTTTAATATACTTTTGTGGATTACAATGATAGAAAGTACCAATGGACAAGAAGCCCGGGAAGAGAGGAAAGGAAGCACGAATAAATGGTTAAGAAGCCCCACAATTGATTGAAGAAAAAGAGGATGAAGGACATTGCAAATGCATGCAAAACCTTCATGAATTGATAGCCCCCCGTCAAGACATTTCCAACGGTAGGTGGCATGCCACGTGGTTCCTCATGGTTAAGGAGATATTCCCTCTTGAAGATGAAGCCCCAAAACTATGGACAACAAGCCCGAGGAGAGAGGCAAAGAAGCCCCTAAAAGTCGGCCCTGTTATCCCCGATATCTAGGGATAACTAGGAGATCATGTCTCGAGGCCCACATGGTCCTAGACATGGAGTACGAGAGCGGATTGACCTGAGCTTGGCCCTTGAGGGCCCGTCTTTTCTTCTCAGCCAGACTTGTCCTGTCAGCAGTACCAGCCTCCATCACTACCGGCCTGGTCTTGCATCGGAAAAGGCTCTTTCTCCATGAGGTAATTGGTCCGAGGTATCATGGTATGTGTCATATTTGATCATTATAACCTTCTTATGTATGCATTAGATCTCTTTCATTTCAGATAACTGCTTGGACCTTACACTAATCCACTTGACCATTGTTGGGGTAATTGATGGGGTAGCTTAGTAAGTTGTTATTCATGGGTTTTGGTTAGCCACC
>JASDQU010105996.1:100596-128530 GCA_032191745.1 Picea mariana | reverse complement strand
TTGTTTGTTAATTTGTGCGGGACCTGTTGGCTACGCGATTAACCTGTGGCTTGAGAAACCGCGACTCAGGGGCATCTAAACCGTCAAAATCACCCGGGGATCGCACCCGGCCTGAGCCACACCAACCCTTAACATGGTTGGATTTTTTGTCCCTGCAGGTTTCGAACCGGTGACTTTAACAACACGGAGTGGCTTAACAACACACTCCGTCACCGACTGTCCTACACCTCGGGGACCATAGTTGGTTATTTTTGACGCAGCAAGCTTTTGACTTTTTCAAGCAATTGAGTGATGATCTAAAGCATTTATTGATTGAAGTGTTGATTGAATACATTGTTGGCTTTGTCATCTTGATAGTTATTGATGAATTAATGCTCTTTCCATAGATAACTGACAAAACGTTGATCTCATTGATATCTATTGCTTAAATTATATCATATGGTCATATGAAGTGCTAACCCTTTGTATATTGCCTGCATATATATTTTTCTATTGTTTCTTTGTTACGGGTAGGTGTTCTCATTTGGGACTATACTTCATTATGGGCTGATTAGCCGGACCTTCTGATTTTGGTGGTAACCTATGAGGGGGAAACTTTAACTCTGACCTTATATCTCAGCCTCTTGAAAACCTCAGGTTACCGGGGACGTCTCCCCTGGGCTAACCTCCCTAAATAGAAAGAACCTCCCCATTGTGGTGACATTGGGTGGGGAAGGTTCCTGTTTTGCCAGTTTGACCCTTATCCTTTAGCTTTTTGACCCAAACTACAAACTGTGCGATAACATACCCTAGATGGATCCCCCTGGGAAATGTGCCCCAGCTGCTGTTGGAAAATGCGCCCTAGATATTCCTCCGTCGGAATCGATTGATAAGGGTCTCAAACTGAGCGCCCTAGGCTCCTCTGAAATGGGTCGGAAGGATTTCCCTGGATCTGACTTGATGATCTCTCGGGAATCCTAAATGTGTCCTCCCCAACTATCGCACCCTCACTGGCTGAGTAATGCGCCCAAGATGATTTCTCCATCGGAATCTGACAAGAAACTAGGCAATAGATGCGTCCTGCCCTCCTCTCAACTGGGTTGGAAGGGAATCATTGGATTCTCCCTGAATGAGACAAGTCGAACCTATCTGATGCTCAGTAGCTGTGCCCTCTACCTGGATAAGTGCACCCTCACTGCTGCAAGCTGGACAATTTCTACTGAAGTACGACGGAAGATCTAGATGATCTTCCTGGTGACTAGGGTGTGTCTCTCAACATCGAAATCAACCTCTGGGTGTCTTCCTCCTGGAATCCACAAAGCTCTGGGTTTGCCTGAACCTGAGATGCACCTCTCTCCTCCACTATCAAGTCCAGTTCTTCATAATGATGAATTAGGTCACTTTACCTTCTCTTATAGCTGCCCGAAACCCTAATTCGTTGTTGACCTATTTTTAGCTCCCTCACTTAGGTGCCTGCTCTATTTTTAGCTCAATTTGGCTTAAAAGCACTTTTAGTCACTTTTAGCTCAATGTCACTTTCAAATTATAACACCCTCCGCTAAAGTGACCTCTAATAACCCTGTTTACCCTTGTACGACCCTGGATATAGTCTAATGGGGTTGTTTAGACTACTAAGCCCTCCTCTTTGGAGCTCCTATTCGGAAAGGGACATTACATATGCACACCATTGACTGATTTGACCAAGAAGGGTGCATTCAAGTGGGATACAGAGGCACAATTGACATTCGACAAAATGAAGAAGGTGATGAGCACTTGTCCTGTCTTATCCTTGCCTGATTTCTCTCAGCCCTTGATCTTGGAGTGTGATGCATCGGTAGAGGGGGTTGGATTGTACTTATGCAAAATCGACACCCCATTGCCTATGAAAGCCGCAAATTGAGGGGACCAGAGTTATTGTATACCATTTATGACAAAGAGATGCTAGCCATAATGCACGCTTTGCACAAGTTCAAGCAATATTTAGTTGGAGTGAAATTTGTGGTAAGAATGGATCATAATAGTCTTAATTACTTTCTGGAGAAAAAGGACCTTAATGAGAGACAACAAAAATGGGTGAGCAATATTCAGGCATATAACTTTGATATAGAATATGTGAAAGGGAAGAATAACGTGGTGGCATATGCATTGTCCAGGAGATCCTCAACATATTCCATGTCGGAAATATCAGTTGACTAGAAATCCCATCTTTTGGTGGAATACTCTAAAAACAAATTTGCATGTGAGTTGATGGATGGACAACTGCAGGATGACAGGTACAAAATTATTAATGATATCATTTACTACAAGGGAAGAATCTACCTAGTTCATGAATCCTTGTTTAAAAAAAGGTTGCTACAAGCATTTCATGACTCATCATTAGCAGGCCATCAGGGATTCCTTAAAACATACAAATAGATAAGGGAAAGTTTTACTTGGAAGGGTCTCAAGGGAGACGTCATGAACCACATCAAAGAATGCGCCACTTGCCAACAAAATAAAGATGAGCATATTCACCCAGCAGGTCTATTGCAACCCCTTCCCATTCCTGAGTGTAATTGGGAGAGTGTATCTATGGACTTTATTACCGGGCTTCCCAAGGCACATGGGAAGGATTGCATATTTGTGGTAGTTCATCGCTTGACCAAATTTTCCCATTTTTTTGCCATCTCTATGGATTATAGCGCATCCGAGGTGGACAATTTATTTTTCAGAGAGGTTTTTCGGTTGCATGGATTGCCCAAAACAATTGTGAGTGACAAGGACAACATATTCATGAATATCTTTTGGCAGGAGCTATTTAGACTAGTGGGCACCGAATTAACCCCCAACACTAGCTATCATCCACAAGCAGATGGGCAGACTGAGATAACAAACAATTGGGTGGAAGGCTACCTCCAAAACTATGTAAACGATCAACAAAAGGCCTGGGTCAAGTGGCTATATCTAGGGGAATATTGTTACAACACAACTCACCACATGTCTGTTGATATGTCTCCCTTCAAAGCCTTATACGGTTATGATCCTCTCACCTTAATTGAGATTGTGTTTGGAGATAGTAGGGCCCCTATAGCCAAGGAGTGGATACAAGAAAGTCAAGACATCCTCAAAGAGCTCAAAGACCATTTACAAAGGGCCCAAAACCAACAGAAGTTATATGTCGACAGACAAAGGGTGGAGTGCACTTTTGATTCAGGGGACTTGGTATATTTGAGGTTGCAACCATATAGACAGGCTTCCATTAAGAAAAATGGCATTGAAAAGATTAAACCTCGCTTCTATGGGCCTTATAGGGTGCAAAAAAAGGTTGGGGAAGTTGCATATGAATTAGAATTACCACCAGTAAGCAAGGTCCACAATGTCTTTCATGTATCATGCCTAAATAAGGCATTGGGGCAGCATGTTGTAGCTAATGAGGAGCTACCACCAGTTGATGAAGAAGGGCACTTGATATTTGTTAAGGTTTCAGCTATTATTAGGTTTCTTTTCAATTCACTAGATAACCATAGCATAGATAGGATCACTGAGAAATACACAATCACAAGAGACACATCATTTATCCTGGGAAACCCTCATGGGGGAGAAAACCCAACAAAACCTTCCTTAATATAGATAGCCAATACAATGCCAAGAGAATAAACCAAACAATACAGAAAGTCCTCTCCCAAGTATGCACCTCTCTCTCTCTTCCTTCTTCTCCAACTGCAGCTCCAAACTTGCGCTCTGATGAACAAGTGAGTGTGTGAACAAATGAGGCACTAGCCTCTCTTATTTATACAATCTGGCAGGCGCTGAACTGAGGTGTCTTTTCACTGGCAGGGCCGACTTCTCAATCTGGGTGGTTATAACCACTTTAATATATTCTGGGGCCGACTTCTCATTTAGCCTATTACAATTAGGGTTTGACCAATCCGCAAAAGGGGATTTGGTCATTTACAATACCCGACATGATCAATCCACAAAAGGGGATTGATCTAATGAATAATACATCAATAATAAATAGAATACTCTTTGCAGTTACAATATTTCAACACTCTCCCTTAACAAGAAGGGTATTCTACAACATCAGGTGAGAGAGAGGGCAACATCATCAACAACATCTTGGAACACTGACTAGCATATCTATAAATCATCGGAAGTTTTTCTCATCATCATCGTTCACAGCATGAAGCTGGAGTAGCATCATCATCCTCATCAGCGTGAGGCTAAAGTAACATCATCATCATCTTTAGCGTGAGGCTAAAGTAATATCATCATCTTCTTTAGCATGAGGCTAAAGGAACATCATCATCGTCTTTAGCGTGAGGCTAAGTTAATATCATCATCTTCTTTAGCATGAGGCTAAAGGAACATCATCATCATCTTTAGCATGAAAGATGAAATAAGATCATCATCATCATCTTCAACAAGACGCTGAAGTGGCATCATCATCATCATCTTCAACAAGAAGCTGAAGTGGCATCATCATCATCTGCATTAACATGGATTAGTATAACACTAATACATCATCATCATCAATAACAACAACAACACATCACAAAGGCTGGAGCATCATCAACATCAGCACTGGGCTGAGAGTCTTGAGCACGAGGCTGGCATCACAGCACGAAAGCTGGCAACACATCATCACAACACAAGGCTGGCACATCATCACAGCACGAGGCTGGCACATCATCACAGCACGAGGCTGGCACATCATCACAACAATTAAGCTGGCATCACAACACTAGGCTGGTACATCATCACAACAATTAAGCTGTCATCATAGCACTAGGCTGGTACATCATCACAACAATTAAGCTGGCACATCATCACAACAATTAAGATGACACATCAACAACATTTTGTGGTACTTTGACAGTCCGTAAGGAGCTGCCCAGGAATCATAAGATTCCCTAGGATAAAAGTCCTAACAGATCTACCACGTGGTACTCTGACAGACCGTCCTTACTGGACCTTCGAGATCTTCCCAGGAATCATAAGATTCCCTAGGATTATAAAAATCCTAATGGAGCTACCAGTACTGATCAGGATACCATAGTATCATCAACACTACTCCCCCTTTCGAGGAAGGTCCGTTCGGACTATACCAAGCTTGTCTTGAAAGTATTTAAACTTTACACGAGACAGAGGCTTGGTCTGCAACTTGCTCATCTAAGCCAACATATTGGAGTTTTATAGCTCCTCTCTGTATCATATCATGGGTGAAGTGATACCGGATCTCTATGTGCTTCGACTCATCGTGGAACACATGGTTCTCCATCATTTTTATACAACTTGGTTATCACATAGGATCACGGTGGCTTCCCTCTCCAGATCAAATAGATCTATCAACAACATTCGAAGCCATACGACTTCACAACTGGCGGAACATGCAACAATGTATTTCGCTTCTATTGTGCTTGGAGCAATGCTGAATTGCTTCCTACTCTGCCATGAGATCATGGCTTACCTCAGACTGAAACAACATCCTGAAGTGCTCTTTCTATCAGAAACACTTCCAGCTCAATCTGAATCGGTGTAACCACTCAGTCTGAAGTCATGATCTCTAGTATAATAGAGACCAAAATCCAATGTACCGTTAAGGTATCTCATCATATGTTTTGCAGCAACAATGTGAACACGTCCGGGTTCTACCAAATACTGACTCAAGGCAAAGCATATATCTAGCCTGGTATTCGTCAGACACATCACTGAACCAATAATCTGTCTGTACAAAGTAGCATCAACCAATTTTGATGAGGTATCTACCAGCAGCTCCAACTTCGTTTCCATGGGTGTGTACATGGATTTACATTTCAACATGTCAAACCTCTTCATTTTAACTACATACTTCCCTTGGTTAAGGAAGATCTTCTCTGTGCTCTGCCAAACTTCAAGACCTAAGAGATAATGCATTTAGGTCTTCCGTCAAGCTCTGTAGCGAGCTTCTTCTGCAATCTGTGATGAGCTTTTCTTCATCTTGTCAAGAATACATCATCTACATATAGTAGTAACATCACAGGCTCATCATTCATAACCTTGAGATAAAGGTTAGAATCAACTTTACTCTTGGTAAAGCCCATGCTCGTCAAGAAACTGTCAATTCTTCCATACCAAGCTCTACAGAGCTTCTTTCAACTGGCAGACATGAGTCATTCTATCTTCAATCTTCAAATCAAATTTTGTCATTACATTGTACCAATCTGGTATACTTGCTCAGCTGCAACTAAATATGCACAATCATGTGCTAGCTCTGTGTGCTCTTTGCAAAGCACTATCTGTCTCACTGTTTGGGAGTATGTCCTCTACTCTCTCTGTAACTGTTCCTTGAAGGAACAAGGACTCTGCACCTGCAACTGCTCTAAGGCTGAGAATGATTGCTTCATCCTCACTGCGGCTGCTGAAATCTGTGAGTAACTCCTCTTATTCTATCACGGCAACAACTTCATCTGAAACTGAGAGTGGCTCAATAACTGATACTGAAGATAGCTCTTCTTCTTTCATGGAGGTAACGCTATCTTTCATCATAGTCATGTTTCCATGACCCAACTAATGTACTGCACCAACTGCCACTTAATTTTAATTATGGGAATTGCTCCCCCTGCATCTCATACTATATATGAATCATGGTTGCTTTGGTTATCTTCATAAATACTGGAACTATTTCTTCAATAAGTGTCTCGTCTTAGTCTTCTCTCTTTTGTTAGGAGAATCCTCTGGACACACATCAGGCTTTGTACATCTGCAACATGCTTGATCTGTATAGATCAATCTTGGATGTCAATACTGACTTCTCTTCTAGTCTCACGGAAGAATCCATATCCTGGTCTTTCTTGACTGACTTCCTTCTCTGTTACTGAAACAAGGCAGTCTTCCCAGGAGATTTCATATCTCCTAGAAGTTTCTGAAGCTACGATCTAGTCTTCTCACGGCATCTATCTCCCAGTCCTGGGAGATGTCTCTTCATCTGATCCTTTCTGAGATCAGGCTTACTCTTGATTTCTTCTGAGTCTACAAGGACTTCATCATCTCTTACAGGGTATACTTGGTGTTGAATACCAAGTCTAAATATGAAAAGCTGAGTCCGACTTCAAGTGAATTCTGCTTCCTGTCAAAGTGGCTTCATTCTTATTTGAACAAGTCTATTGTGAGTTCTTGTTCTAATGTTCGATCATCTTTGGAGCCTTCTGTTTCTTACAATCAATCTTCATATGAGATACTCTGAATCTCAAAAGGTAGCTTCTTCTTCATCTTCTTTGGTACATGAGTGTATATGGTCATGTACATAGTCTGCTTCATATCTCATCTAATATGTTGCCTTCTGCAACCTTCACTATAGCTTCCTCAGAGTTAGCACCTGTGACCTGAAACAAGGTCAACAAAACAACAAGCAAGAATAATACTCTTTTGATAATAGTAGATAAAGCAATAGCACTAATAATCACCACAGTAGCTTCTTTAGAGCTATCACTTGTGGCCTGTCTGAAGCAAAGATCAAAAGTAAGAGATACAATACGAAATGAGGTCAACACTCTTATAGTGTTGTGATCAAACATTCCTCCATGACAACTTGGAACTAACACGAGGTTTCTCCTAGAGGAGATGTTAGTTGTATCAGGCAAATGATTACATTAATCATTTATCTCAATATGCTCACATGCTACCAAGTATAATACTTTTCAAGGACTGCTATCAACTATAGTGTTTACTTGTAAAGGAGTAGTCATCAACTTGTCATGTGCAACTTTGAATCTTATCAACTTAATTAATCAAACCTGGAACCTGGAGCCTTGTCCTCAAGAATGAGGGTGTTGCTTTTCTTCCAAATCTCCTTCACTCAAGATGACAAGTGTTTTCTTCAACTTGTCTTCTTGTACTAAGACAATATGCTATCTTGATAGAAGGTTGGGTTAGAGGGTAAACTCTATGATCTCAACTTTAATCCATCTAATACCTTGACTTTAATTTTGACCAAAGGTTAGTATGATGGTCAAGCTGCAACATGCAACACTGATCAAAATAATGTCATAACAAATAGATGCATATCCGAATAATCATACCTGGGTTGCATAATTCCTCTGAATGTGTTGGATCTTGAGATCCTTCTGGATCTATTTACTGCAAATACCCTTTAAAGCTTAACAATTTAAACATATGTAAGTACATACCTCTGATAGCATTTGCAGGTAGTGGCACCATCTGGTAGCAGCGACAATGATCACCAACTCTTAAAAACTTCAAGGGTGACTGCAACTGGTACTACGACTGATACTTCAACTGCAATTGATACTGCAACTGGTTCTGAGACTGCAACTGCAATTGCAACTTAGGGTTTTATGAGGAAACCCTAATTTTTCAAACTTCAAATTTTGAAATTCTGATCCAGGGGATAGATGCGTTGAGTTGAGGCGAGTAAGTTGGTGTAGTCAGATCTCTGAAAATCCAAATTTTACCCCCTCAAACTTGACCAACGGATTTCTGGATTGGTGCTTCTGGTTTTCTGGTACTTGTACTTTGGTACTTCTGGTACTTTGTGAAAACTAGGGTTTCACTTTCCATGAGATCTACCTACTAAAAAGGTGTGCTGAAGGTGCCAAAGAATTCCTTGGGTTAGGGCACACTTTTCTAGATGGTTTTGAGGCTGAAAATCTTCTTCAATAAAAAACCCTAATTTTCATGTACGACAACAATGACGTTTTTCTTCTTCTTGTGAAAGATGCTCTCTTCAGCTTAGCTCTAATACCATGTTAAGGTTTAAGCTATTATTAGGTTTCTTTTCAATTAACTAGATAACCATAGCATAGATAGGATCACTGAGAAATACACAATCACAAGAGACACATATTTATCCTGGGAAACCCTCATGGGGGAGAAAACCCATCAAAAACTTTCTTAATATAGATAGCCAATACAATTCCAAGAGAATAAACCAAACAATACATAAAGTCCTCTCCCAAGTATGCGCCTCTCTCTCTCTTCCTTCTTCTCCAACTGCAGCTCCAAACTTGTGCTCTGATGAACAAGTGAGTGTGTGAACAAATGAGGCGCTAGCCTCTCTTATTTATACAATCTGGCAGGCGCTGAACTGAGGTGTCTTTTCACTGGCAGGGCCGACTTCTCAATCTAGGTGGTTATAACCACTTTAATATATTCTGGGTGGTTATAACCACTTTAATATATTCTGGGGCCGACTTCTCATTTAGCCTATTACAATTAGGGTTTGACCAATCCGCAAAAGGGGATTTGGTCATTTACAATACCCGACATGATCAATCCACAAAAGGGCTTTGATCTAATGAATAATACATCAATAATAAATAGAATACTCTTTGCAGTTATAATATTTCAACAATATTGATTCCAAAAGAGATCTTGGAGGAGAGGACAAAACATTTAAGGAATAGGGACATCAAGGAATATTTGGTCAGGTGGAAAAACTTACCAATAGAAGATGCCACTTGGGAAAATGAACAGGTGCTTCAACAAACCCATTCGGAATTGCTTGTGGGCAAGCAATTTCCAGTAGGGGAGACTGTAATATCCCCCTTCTTTTGACAAATGCATTGATAGACTTAGTAGTCTAGTCACCCCTCTAGACTATAGTCTCATGGGTTAAGGGGTTAGGAGGTGCTAAGATCACTAATGGAGCAAAACGTTATATTATTGAAGTCACCATGACTAATGAAGAAAAAGGGCGAAGTGACTTGAGAGAAAGGTAAAATAATAACCTTAGGAGTTGATAAAGTAACTCAAGTGAAAATTAGAAAAAGGAGGTATAAAAAAGAGAGGAGGGCACACACTCCTCATTCTGATCATTTTTGTCTTTGGCATTTGTGAGCTCTTGAGCTTGGCATTTGAGGGTTTTGTCTTACTAAACCCTAGAGATCAGCAAGGGAGTGAAAGATTCTCCCGTTCCTGATCCAAGCTTGGCCAAGGTGGTGAAAGATTCCACCCTTGCCATTCTATTCTATTCCAGTCAGTCCAGAAGAGGATTGTAACAAGCAGGGTGCAGATTTTGGGTATTTCCATCAGGCAGGGTGCACCAGTTGGAAAGAGAAGTTCCATTTGTCTTAGTGAAGGAAGATCTTTGGAGAAACTCACTACAGGGAGGTAGTCCATCGCCTGGGCGCACTTTCCCAACAGATAGTGAGGGGTTTCAAGCACTTCTATCATTCCTTTGAGAGGGACAAGTTGACAGGCACAGTAGAGAGCCATTTTTGGAGGAACCCCATTCGATTTGGCTAAGATAGAGCAGATCTGAGATCAGGGATATTCCTTTAGTGGCCTCCTACCCCATAGCACCTTTTATCATCTATTTGGGTGAGCCTTGGGCCTCACCTTTATTTATTTACAGAGCTGGGCATAGATCTGAAGGGAGGGCGCATTGGTTGTCAGGGATTCAGTGATTTGGAGGAGAGGAAGTGGAGATCCAGCCAAGGGGACTTCTGTACAAGCTTATCATCATCAGATCTACTGTTTGGAGGTGTGTAGCAAGGGTTTGGAGACCATTTTCTACAGGGCCGCACCCAGCTTGGGTTATTTCAGCCAGGACAGTGTGCACTAAGCAAGGGACAGTAGTAGAAGTTTCAGAAAGAAAGAACTTGATCTTGTGAAGAAGTCATTCAACCCTGAGAGGTTCTATAGCTGTGGCATTCCATTGTATTGACTGGGAAAGAGCTGCTACTCTGCTGATATTATCAGATCTGTATTATCTATGCTGGTGAGACAGCAAGTATCTTAAATAAAGGTCAGATCTGAAACTGTTGGAATTTCCTGTGTTATATTCTTGTCTCTATTATTATTTTGTGCATTTTGGATAACCTCATTTGCTGCAATAACAATGGAACAACATCACATGCAAAATCTGATTTAAAAACCTATCAAAACCATTTCAAATGCAACAAAACACTTCAGTTTTGGACAGCAAACAGCTTGGAACATTATAGAATGGATTGGCATTTTTCAAAGGGATGTTAGGTTGAATTATATCCCCCTTATAAGTTTTGAGATCATCATACGTTTAGGTGAATACATCCGTATACTCCCTAATGCGATTCTCTATCTCCCTTCTCTCATTTGCTGAAGTATTCTTTCCAATCCAGATGAATTTTGAGCTTTTCGTTGATCCAATATTTATCTCAATACTGTCTTCAAGCTTACTTACTTCCTTTCTCTGTTTGTACACATGATGCCTGTCAATTTTCTCAAAAGGGAGAACATCCTTTGGAAACTTATTGTCTTTCAATTCTATGACTTCAAGATCCTCTTCATCTTCTCCTTGCCAGTTTATTTGATTTTTTGAAAACTCTTGCAGATTATTTAGGAAGGTTATTACTTGAGCATCATCATGAAATTTTTTCCAATGCTCATAATTATTAGGAACACAGCATCTAAAAATGATCTCCATTCTACTTTCCCCAGATACCAACTCCTCACAAGGTTGTAAAGTTGAAGGAGTGACCACAAATGCATCGGCTCTCACATTTTGTTCTCTTGGGATTTTCTTTGATGGAAAACACATCAAAGATTTCTATGGAATCTCACACTACATGCCTGTATCTCTTTAACTGCTATTTTTGGTAGCAAATTAAATTTTAACTTGCATCACAACTAGGTCTGAATCACCAATAACCTTCAATACTTAGATACCCATATCCATTGCGAGTTCAAGACTAAGCATAACGTTTCATACTCTGAAATGTTGCTTGTGCTGTCAAACTCCAATCTGTAAGAAAAACTAAGAGTATCACCCTGAGGAGATGTGAAAATTATTCTAGCTCCTGCACCTATTCTAGACTGGGCTCCATCAAAATGCATTTTCCAAGCCCTCTCACTTTGATCTCTAGATGCTTCTTCAGCTAAAGGGGCTGTTGAATGAGCAAGGGTAACATAAATTCCCAGATCCTCATCTTCACCAATGTTATCAGAACCAGACCGGTCATCGAACTGGTCGACTCCAAAAATCTGAACTAAACCGGAACCAGAAAAAAATCGAACCAAAAGACCGATCGACCAAAAACACATAAAATATTCAAATTTTGAAAAAAACCATATATATTCATGTGCGTCCATATGAATCCAAACCATTATACACAAATATGCAAAGTTTCTCATGTATATAACAAGGGTGCATATGACCAAATAGCACCAATTGCAATCCATCTTTGAACCAAAATACATCAACAAAGAGGCTCTCAATGGCCTTTAGAGTAAAAAAAAACATGCTACAACAAATAAATACATATCTACAAAATCATTGCCTAATTTGGGATCCTCATCATCAATATCACCTTCTAAGCATTAAAATAAAATAGAAAAAGATTAACATGCCTAATCAATGCTTTTGCTTGAGTGAAGGGTACATTTTCACTAGGGTCATGACAGAGGAGTTCAACAATCAATGCCACCAACATCAAGGTACATAGAGGGCTTGGTGCTCTTGAATCTTGATTAAATGCCAGTTCCATACTCTCATACATGATAGAATCTGGTGGAAACGTTGCAATCCTACCAATCTTGAAATCTTGAAAACTATCAAGTCTGCTGAATTTTGAATGGGATCTAAAATTCTACTTTCTCCATATGAAGTCCAATGAGGTTGGAACCACTCTCAAACATCCTGAAACAATTAATGGTAATGTTAAAAATTTAAGTAAAAGGACCATAGAAAAGAAATATAAAGGAAAAGTAACATTCTCCTTTATATTTCTTTTCTATCGTCCTTTTACTTTAAGAATTTAATATTACCATTAATTACTAGGGGTGGACCTCATTAAGAATTGTGTGACTGAAATGGAGGGTGGGGACCTCTTTAAATAACTTTAGTAGGGCCCTAGGGTTATGTATTTTGCTTTCCCTTTATGTAATTTTTTTTTAAAACAAAAATTTAAGATTTGGCGGTCTGTAGCCGTGTTGTATGGTGTTGTACGAAACCATCAGGTTCGGTGATTTAAGGCCGGTTTTGTACGAAACCGGCCTTAACTGGTCTGAAACACTAAACTGGAATGGTATGGTGATGGAACTGATCAGATTGGCCTGTTCTGTCGGTTCCGGTCCGGTTCCAATAACATTGATCTTCACAAATTAACTCATTCATTGGGTCATTTGGATCTTCAACATGACACCTCACAGGTGGCTCCCTGTATAATGTGACATAGGGGCCTTCACATGTGGGTATGGTGGCATAAGTTAAGTCCATCTGAATACTACCTCCAAAATCTTGCAACCCACTTCTGGATAGGAGCATATCCCATGGGTCAGGAACATCTATGATTAATACATCCATCAATAACAAAATATTTGGGTATGCGGCTAACTTAACATGAAGGTCCTTAATCAAACCACATACTCTAACCTCTCTAAATTCCATAGTGCATGCATTCTTGTATGGACTGATATCACACATTCTTACACCCTAGTGCAACGCCTTTGCAAGGTACAAAATGAGTGGAACATTGGAAGTGTTACCACTGTCACCTAGGCAACAACTTCCCTTGTTTTAGTGAAGGATGGATCCAACACAAGGGAGGCTTTTGTAGTAGCCTCTAGGGTTCCTAAGGCAGGACACAATCAAGTCTAAGGTCTTCTATATAGCTACCCAATTTACCACCAATAAGATATGAAACACAAGTTATTGGTTGGGTGGTTACTTCAAGGTAAATTCCAGATTTGAGCTTAATGCGATTGGCTATTTTAGGGGTTCTAACTTCTTTCAAGTAATGATCTTATGCAAAGTGATTCCCAAACACTACAAATCTGAAAATTACCAATGGCTGTTACAAAACTTGTGTAAAAGATACAAGTTTACAAAATTAAACAAGTTATAACAACAATATACTTTGGCCCTTTGAACAAGATATAAGCTAGTAGAAATTAGGGCTAAAACAATGGATAGATTTAGGGTTTGTTTTACTTGTGAAATCTGAAAATTAACATGCATATAACAGCCAATAAAGACAAGATGTCTAGCCCTAAATTTGTTGCAATATGAAGTAACAAGGCTAATTCATGCAATAGATATGATTTTAAGGTCAAGTACATGCACAAAAATCAACACATCTAGGGTATAAGATGGCTGGAAATTAGTACAAGCTGTCACAAAACCCTAAATTTGCCCTAAAACATAAAATAAAAAAGGTGAAATTTTGGAATTAAGATTGACTAGATGGGAAAAGACTTGTGCCTACTATTTTTTTTGGGGCATATGGGGTCAACTAAGGACTCCCTTAAGAGGATGTAAGTAGATCTAGGATTATATCTAGGTTTGTCCACTACAAACCCTAGACGATCCACCTAGTACCTTACAAACTTAAAGATAGTTCAAGGGAAGATACTCCACTAGTAATCTTTCAAGAGTTATGAAGAAGGGATTTGTTCAAGAAAGACACCAAGAGAGTGCATCACTACCACTAGAGAAGTACAACTACACTTTAAAATCATCCATAGACAAAATCCAATAGATCAAGTGAGACCACTTACTCAAAAAATCAATTAAGCTTCAAAACCCTAGCCAAGAGCATCCATGAAATTTGAAAAGCAATCCACCAGACATCTCCTCAATAAGTTGTTCTAGTTATCCATCCATAGGAAATATAGAAGAAAAGCAGACAAGTAATGTTCGCCACAATTTCTAGCAATGATTCACAAATGAGAAGTGCTTCTCTATTTATATGAGAGATCTAGCACACTTTTCATTAAAATAACAATATTTTCCTAACATAACCCTAAAAAAATATAAAATTGCCTTTATCTCTTTACAAGCCCTAGAGATAAGGTCACAATACATAAAATATCCATGATAGAAGAGTGGATAGGTCAAAAGACCCCCAACAATACTCCTAAAATGAAGTAAAATGCCCAAAAAGGTAAGATGTTCTCCATCAATGCATGCTCATAGTCGCACGTGTGGCACATGTGGTCTCCAAAGTGAAATGTTCCCTCCAAAGGGTGCAACGTTTCATCCTCCAAGTGTAAAGTCATCTCCAAAAGGCACAAATTCTTCTCAAAAAGGTGCCACGTCCTCTCCCAAGGTGCTAGTTCATCTCACAAAGTATGACATCCTCAAAGAAAGTTCAACGTCCTCCATAATAAGTGGGACTTCCTCCATGAAATGTGCAAGATGGCCTCCTCAAATCCCTCCAAAGGACCAAGGCTCATATCCAAGTCACGTCCATGCAAAATACATCATCCAAAGAGGGGCTCAAATGATCCATTGTAGCCATCACTCTAGGGGCATGTACATAAGTCCAATGCATAAAAAGTGAGTCATGTCAAATGTAAATGCCATTAGGTAGATCACATCAAGCATCATCTTCAAACTTCACAAAACTCATAGAATTAATACAATTTGCTAGGTTTAGGTATGAGAGGGTCATCATTAGCCCCTATTACATGTGCCGACACCCAAGAAGACAAGCATTTCCCAAGAAACCCATCAAGGAGCATGTGTAATGATAGATGGTATGGTTTTGGGTTGACTTCATGAGTGGTATTGCATAGTCATGTGAGGTTATGTAAGATATTCATCCACATGAGTGCCTTTGTAATGAGGGAGTGCTTATGCAATGAGTTACCGTTTCCTCAGTACTGTGTCTTTCCAAACCTCGTTTTTCCTTTTTCTTTATTCATTTAACCTTTTTGGGCTTTTGGATTTTTCTTTGCTTTATTTAGTCCTTTTTGGGTATGCTTTCATTGCATAGGACTTGGGGTGATGACCTCATATCAAGGGGGCATTGCTCATGCTTTGTTTTCTTTGGTTCTTTATCATTTCTTTTCTTTTCATTTGCTTTGCATTTTGATTTTAGCATCCTACTCTTTCCTTTTTTTTTTAATCAAGCTGCATCAACCTCAAGCATTCAAGCTCCTTCTTCTCATGTGTTTATGAAAGATGTGTTGAAATATTGTATCTTCGAAGAATATTCTACCTGAGAGAGAGTTGAATAATATTATTATATTATATTTAATTAGGCCCTATTGTGCCTTAGTAAAAGTCGGCCCTATTGTGCCTTGACAGTTAATTGTAAATTAAGAGGGTAAAGTGACTGGTCGGCCCAGACCTAATTATAGGCTGGCCAGACCACTATTTATAAGAGAGGCCAGTGCCTCATTTGGACACAGACACACACTCGTCTCTATAGTGCGCAAGTCTTGGAGGAGAACCTATTGCAATTGGGGGTGACGTCAAGGAGGGTTTCTGGTCTATATCTTGGTATTTCTTGGTCAAGTGGTGCGCTACTCTTCCTAGTGAAGGAGTAGAGGAGGATCTTCTATTCGCTCTTTGGTCTATCTATATTGAGGAAGTTTTTGCTGGGTTTTCTCCCCCATGAGGGTTTCCCAGGATAATCAGTGTGTCTTTATTGTTTCTGTGATTGCCTCTCTTTCAATGATCTTATTTATGCAACTAATGTGCTAAATGATTATAATAATAAAGAAGAACCGTAACTGCTAGGTGTATAAATAAAACTTCAACATGGTATCAGAGCAGGCCTGAAAGAGAACAAGTCACAGTTTATAAGAAGTGGCTAGCTTCAACGCACCCTCTCCAAGATTCAGTGTTAGTATTGCAGCTGCTGCAATATTAGGGTTTCTGCATAAACCCTAAGCGTGACGTTTTTCTTGTTTTGAGGAGGACGTTGGAGAAAGTAACCACACCTAGGAACTCGCCCTAGGAGGGTGCATCTAGTCCCTGGATTAGAATTCTGAAATTTGAAGTTTGAGAAATTAGGTCCTCATAAAACCCTAAGTTGCAGTTGCAGTTGCAGTGCCAGTTCCTTCATGTTAGTTGTAACACCAGTTGTAGTGAAAGTTTTTGTGAAGTGTTGGGACTGATTTTTATTGTCCTAGTGCGCCTTACCCTAGCAAATCTCCAACTACCTTTAAATTACAAGTTGCAACACCTTTGAAGTTTTAAAGGTTTGTTATTTATTTCCGCTGCTGCTGGATGGTGCCATTACCCGCTGATATTGTCAGAGGTATGTACTTACATATGTTTAAACTGTATCATTATTTTTAAAAGGGTATTTGCAGGAGAAAGGATCTTTTGTCTAAACAACAATCGTAGATCCAGAGGGATCTTAGATCCAACACATTCATAGGAACAATGCACCTCAAGTTTGATCAATTTAATATACCTCTATTTGTTATGATCTTATGAACAACTAGGTTGTATTTTGATCTGTTGAAGTTATGACTATCATACTAACCATTGGTCAAAATTAAAGTCAAAAGTATTAGATTGATTAAGGTTGAGATTATAGAGTTTATTCTCTAACTCAAATTTCTGTTAAGAAAGCATATTATCTTAGTATAGAGGACAGGTTGAAGGGAATACTTGTCATCTTGAGTGAAGGAGACTCGGAAGAAAAGCAACAACACTCATTCTTGAGGACAAGACTCCAGGTTCCAGGTTTGATTGATTAAGTTGATAAGATTCAAATTTGCACATGTAAAGTTTGATAACTGCCTCATTACAAGTAAACACTATAGTTGTGATAGCAATCTTTGAAAAGTTTTATACTTGGTAGCATGTGAGCATTATTGAGATAAATGCTTATTGTAATCATTTACTAGATATAACTAACATCTCCTCTAGGAGAAACTTCTTGTTTTGTTTCCAGGTTACCATGGAGGAATGATTGATCACAACACTAGTGTTCTCATTTCTTATTATTTTATTTCTTACTTTTTACCCTTGTTACAGGTAGGTCACAAGTGATAGCTCTGAATGAGCTTCTGTGACGATCATTCTCACTATTGTTTTTATTATTATTATAAAGACTATTATTCTTGTCCCTTGTTGTCCCTTGTTGTTCTTGTTCCGAGTAGGTCACAGGTAATAACTCTGAGGGAGCTATGGTGACGGTTGCAGGAGGAAACATATTAGATAAGACACGGAGACAGATCACGAGGAGTAGAAGGCTCCAACGATGACAAAACAAATCCCTCTAGTGCAGTTGATCACTCTTCAGATCATCAGGAAAAGTTAGTAGAGCCAGAAGGGCCTACCTAGAATCATTGCAGTAACCAGGAAGAGACCAGTATAGTCCTGTGACCCTTTACAGGATGCAAAGCCGTATAGCATTGACGAGCCATATCATGAGGAGAAGATGGCTCCACCAGTGGTGAGGCAGGCGACCCCACCAAGTACTAGCTTAGAAGGAGCTAGAGTTCAGAGGGAGTCAACCCTCATGATTCAGTAAGGAGGAGCAGTCTCCCCAGGACCATTCATAGAGATGTACAAAGCTTGATTTGTGTCCAGAGGATTCTCCTAGCAAGAGGGAGAAGACTATGACGAGACACTTGCTCCAGTAGTCCGAAGAAGTATATATAGAACAAACATGATTCATTAAAAGAAGCCAACACAATATGAGATTTAGAGGGAGCGAGTATGAAAAACCCTGTATTTGAGATTGAGTTATCTCGATTCTCTAGTGCTAGTTGGTGTAGTACACTAGTTGGGCCATGGAGACAAACTACAATAGAAGATTGAGTTACCTCTAGAGAAAGAGGATAAGCTACCCTCGGTGTCAGTTATCGAACCACTCTCAGTTTCAGATGAAGTTGTTGCCGTGATAGAGTAGCGGAGTTACTCTCAGAGTTCAACAACCACAGTGAGAATGGTGCAATCATTCTCAACTTTAGAGCAGCTACAGGTGCAAAGCCCCAATCCCAAAGGAACAATTGCAGAGAGAGCAGAGGGCATACTCTCAGGTAGTGAGACAGATAGTGCTCTGCAGAAAGCAGATAGAGCTAGCACAGGATTGTGCAGATTGAGTTGCAGATGAGCAAGTGTACTAGGTTGGTACAATGTGATGTGAAAATTTGGTTTCGAAGTACAAGACAGGAAGACTCATGTCTGCAAGTTGAAGAAGGCTCTGTATGGTTTGAAGCAAGCTCCAAGAGCTTGGTATGGCATGATTAATAGTTTTCTGATGAGCTTGGGCTTTACCAAGAGTAAAGATGATTCTAATCTTTACTTCAAGGTTATGAATGATCAACCGCTTGTATTGCTACTATATGTGGATGACTTATTCTTGACAGGAGAAGAAAAGCTCATCATAGATTGCAAAAGGAAGCTCATTGCAGAATTTGAGATGAAAGACCTAGGCCCGATGCATTATTTCTTAGGTCTTGAAGTTTGGTAGAGCCCAGAGAAGATCTTCTTTAACCAAGGGAAGTATGCAGTTGAAATACTGAAGAAGTTTGACATGTTGGAATGTAAAGCCATGGCCACACCCATGGAGATGAATTTGAAGCTCCTGGTTGATACTTCGTCAGAGTTAGATATATGCTTTGCTGTGAACACCTTGAGTCAGTATCTGGTGGAGCCCAGACGTGTTCACCTTGTAACTGCAAAGCATGTGATGAGATACCTTAAGGGTACATTGGATTATGGTCTCTGTTATACTGGAGATCATGACTTCAGACTATATGGTTATACTGATTCAGATTGGGCTGGAAGTGCTTCAGACAGAAAGAGCACTTTGGGATGTTGTTTAAGTTTGGGGTCAGCCATGACTTCATGGAAAAGCAGGAAGCAGTCCAGTATTGCTCTCAGCACGACAGAAGCGGAGTACATTGCAACATGCTCCGCCAGTTGTGAAGCCATATGGCTTCGGATGTTGTTGATAGGATTGATTGATCTGGAGATGGAGGCTACCATGATTCTATGTGATAACCAGAGTTGCATAAAGATGACAGAGATGTTGATTAAGGTTGGTTGTCATTGATGTCAACCCTTGAAGAAAGCCCCATAGCACAAAGGTTTGGGTAATGGGCCCAAGTTTGTTTGATGTAAAGATGACTCATCATTGTCTTGTCATGGTTGATAAAGAGTAAAGATGGATGAACTCCAAAGTGGTCCCCTTATGGTGAAAGCCCTCACGGGAAGATGCTTTGCGGATTGAGTTATCCTAGAAGTATGGTTAGAGAACCCATGATTAATTGTGGAATAATGAGTTGAAGGACAGTGAATTTGTCAGTGAAACTATCCTAGATGGATAGTGCTTGTCATGCCATTTCCGGTGGTATGTGGAACGTCACATAACTCCTCACGGTTAGAGAGTTATGACCATATGAAGTTGGAGAACCCTCATGAGTCTTATAGAAGACCCCAAGAGTCAAAGTGCTTTGCAAAAGATTTTTTTTTAAATGAAGCCCTAAAATAAGGAAAGTGTAAGGCTACATGAAGATATAAATAAGAGGCTAAGCTCACTCACTAAAGACACATTTGTACATTTTGTATATCTATTTTCTTGTGTAAAGCTTATTGTAAATACTTGTGGATACATCTGAAGTGGCGAACGTCTGAGGTAGCACGAACGGTTGTCGGCGAAATTATCGTAATTCCAGAAAACCCTATTTTCTGAGGCGTACGTGGGCTGTTTGTGTATAGGGTGTGTACAGTACGCGGGCTGTCTGTGCATAAGGTGTGTACGTACGTGGGCTGGCTGTGTACAGGGTGAGTACATGTTGGTAAATCCATGGAAACTTGAGAAGATGAAGATGCAGAGGTTCTAGATTCCGAGATCAAGCTCCCAGGAAGGTCTGAAGTGCTCAGATACATCAGATCCATCCATTGGTTCAAAAGGTATGTTTTATTTCTATGAATAAGTTGGATTTGATGTATGCATGAGGAATGACAATGGAGATTTGAGGATTCTCCCTAGAGAGACTAGTGGCTACATTGGATGTTCTGCATAAGTCAGATCTCCAGAAATACAGTGCTGGTATATTTATCAATTATACTTCTCGTTGAGGCACATCTTGTATTTCTTGGCATATGGCTAAGGGTTTTTATGGTACATGGTTGAGATCTTGTATTTGTTGATGTATTGAGAGGCTGAATATCAGAAAGGGTTTGATGACTAAGATCATGTGAGGGAAATTATACTTGTTCATGATTTCACACACCTATATGGCACATGACTAGAGAGGGACATATTTGTCTTGAGTGAATGTTATGTATGAGAATGCATGCACAGGGTACAGTTATAGTCTGGATACAGTGACAGGTTACAGATCTATGTCAAAGAAGTTACAGAGGGTCAGAAGTTTTCAAGTGAAAGGAAACCCTTGTTCTAGAAGGCATACATGGCTGGATAACAATTAGGGCGTGTACATACGCGGGTTGCATAACAGATAGGGCACGTACATACGCGGGCTGCAACACTACATGTCGCGTATCTGTTGTATTTTTGTAGATATATGTTCAGTTCAGGTACAGATTGATTACAGGGAAGTTGTACAGATTGGATACAGGTCAGTGGTACAGGTTGATACGGTTATACAACAGTATATCTCACAGTGATAGTGTGACAGTGGTTCCATCATTCTACTTATACTTCAGGGCGGTTGGACGGGGCAAGGACATGTGGTTGTAGCCACCTTCTGGTTGTAGCTGGAGAACATATGGGGTTGTAGCCTCCTTCTGTTTGTAACCAGAGAATTGGGGAGTTGGAGCTTCCCTCAGGTTGTAGCCTAAGAAACTAGGGGGTTGGAGCCTCCTTACAGTTGCAGCTGGAAAACAAAGGAAGTTGGTGCTTCCAGTGAATGTAATTCTTCAAGACATATAAGAAAAAGCATTCCGTGGTATTCTCCCGATTTGGGTTTCCACGTAAAACACTAGTGTATTGTGTATTAGTGTGATTGTTCATTTCTTATTGCTCATTATTGGATAATAATTCTACATTGATATAACACTTGGATTATTTGGATAAAAATGATTACAATTGCGCTATTACTGATTCACCCCCCCTCTCAGTAATCCAACAATTGGTATCAAAGCAGGTTCCTTCAGAAATCAATTTAACCTCTGAAAGGTAGATCATGGAGAGTACCAACTTGTATAAAAATGGAATACCACAGTTTGATGGACAAAAGTATGTTTTTTGGAGCATAAGGATGAAGACATATATACAGGCAGAGGGATTTCAAGTTTGGCAATCAATTGTAGATGGATACACAGCACCAATAGTTCCACCAACAAATGACAAAGCAGTGAAACTTGGTGAGAATAATTCCAAAGCGACAAATGCACTTTTGAATGGTCTCAGTGATACGGTATTCACCAAAGTTGCACATTGTAAATCCGCTAAAGAGATTTGGGACAAGCTTCGAAATATTTATGAAGGAGATACAAAAGTCAAAGCAACAAAGCTTCAAACTTACAGAGGTCAGTTCGAACAACTAAAAATGAAGGAAGATGAGAATATTGCAGCCTAGTTCTTACGAGTCGATGAAACAGTGAATGCAATCATAGGATTGGGAGAAGAAATCGAAGAATCTGTAATTGTTCAAAAGGTACTAAGATCTCTTCCTATGAGATTTAACCCTAAGATATCAGCACTAGAAGAAAGATCGGATCTAAACTCAATAAGCATGGACAAACTGCATGGAATCTTCACAGCATAAGAAATGAGAATTAAACAGGAAAATCCAGATATAAAAGAAGCAGCCTTCAAAGCATCCAAAAGATCAAAGCAAAAGAAAAAGAAACAAGAAGAATATAGCAACAACAGTGACGTCTCGGAAGATGATGAAGAAGTGGCCAACTTCGTTAAAAGACTGAACAAGGGAACCGACGGTAGGTATAGAGGTAAGCTTCCTTTAATTTGTTTTAATTGTGATTTTATTGGTCATATTGCTAACAAATGTCCTCATAAGAAAAAGAGAAATGATGAAGGTTACTCAAAAGGCAAACACACATATAAAGGCAAAAGAACTACAAAGAAAGTTTTCAAGAAAAACTTATGCACCAAAGAAGACATCTCATCATCAGATGAAGATGAAGTCAGTGACAGTGAGACATGAAGAGTTCTATTCATGGCAGTGAAAGACTCTGACAAAGAAGACTCCGAAGAAGAATATGAAGAAGCCGAAGAAGAATATGAAGAAGTCAAAGAAGAAATTGAAGAGACAGAAGTTGACTATCGAGAAGAATTAATGTGTGCCATAGAAATTATTAGAAGAGAAAAGAAGAAAAACAAGAAACTACAAGCAGAACTAGACAAGAAAAATGACACTCGAGAACTAGAACAAATGATTACAAAATTGAAGGTTCAAATAGAAGAAGATAAAAGAATTGAAGAAGCATTCAAAGAACAGCTAGAAGAAAAGGACAGGATCATTGGAAACTTGGAAGCAGAGATTGTCACATTAAGAAAGGATATTCAAAAGAAAAATATGCAGAATAACTCAAAAGTTTTGGATGACATTATCAGTAGTCAAAAATCTCATTTTGACAAGACTAGACTTGGATACAATCAGACAGAAAAGGGATCAAGCTCCAAAACAACAGAGCAAGAAACATATCCAAAAAGCTATGCAGAAACAATCAAAGGGGATAGAAGGATATACAAGGAAGATTACAGGGACACTCCTCCACCGACTTCAGAATCAACAACCAACAGATAGGCCTCAAGAAGAAGAAGGATTCATAAGAGCACCTCCTTTCAGAAGATCCTCAACTCTCAGGTATCAAACTATATTTTTCGGTTTATGTTATGCATGTAATAATTTTAGACATAAAGCTGTGAATTGCAGAGCTAACAACAGGGACAATAACAACTTTGAGAGTCATACACAAAGGGGTTATTCAAGAAGGCCTAGTGCAACACAGAGAATAAGTTACAACAGGTTTGAATGAGTACTGAAGTGGAATGTTACAAATGTAACAATTTTGGACACATGGCCAAAGATTGCAGAATGATAGTCCCTCCTAAAGAACCTCAACAAAATAACAATAGTCACAGATAGGAACCTCATAAAAGGACATGGATAAGAAAGCAAGATCAATATAGCAATGAAGAATGCACAATCGCTCTACAAGCTAAGCAGAAGAAATGCGGTTGGTATGTTGACAGTGGGTGATCAAAACACATGACAGGTGATAGAGACAAGTTTCTTACATTACGAAAGGAAAGAGATGGATCAGTCTCCTTCGGAAATGATGATTCAGCCAAAATCATTGGAAAAGACAGTCCGAATTGGGAACAAGAATGAAAAGACAGAGAATGTTCTACTAGTAGAAGATATGAAACATAATCTTCTAAGTGTGAGTCAAATGTGTGACCAAGGTCATAAAGTTATTTGCGATTCACAAAAGTGTGAGATAAGAAAAGAAGGTTCAGGGAAATTGATTGCTACANGAAATGATGATTCAGCCAAAATCATTGGAAAAGACAGTCCGAATTGGGAACAAGACTGAAAAGACAGAGAATGTTCTACTAGTAGAAGATATGAAACATAATCTTCTAAGTGTGAGTCAAATGTGTGACCAAGGTCATAAAGTTATTTGCGATTCACAAAAGTGTGAGATAAGAAAAGAAGGTTCAGGGAAATTGATTGCTACAGCTGCAAGAACTTCAAGCAACATATATGTGTTAAGTGAAATTGGAAATAAAAAATGTTGTCTAGGAAAGGAAGATGAAAGTTGGCTATGGCACAGAAGAATGGGTCACATGCATTTTGATAACCTTGTCAAAGTCAGCAAAAGAGTAGTCAGAGAAATGCCCCAGATCACGAAACCAACCAACACTTTATGCAAGCATTGTCAACAAGGAAAGCAAACAAAGACCAGGTTCAAATCAAAGGAATATTCAATGACAAGACCACTGGAAATTGTGCATACTGATCTAGTTGGACCTGTTATTGCATAGTTTGTAGCAAGGATAAAGGCTAAAGGTTGGAGAGTCAAACCGGCGTAACAGGAACCAATCCCACCCAATGTCACCACAATGGGATGTTTCTTTCTCTTTAGATTGGTAAGGTCGAGGGGAGACGTCCCCGGTGACCTGGGGTTTTGAGAAGGCAAAGGATTACAGGATAAAATAGTTATTTCCCCCTCACAAGTCACCACCGAGTAGATAGTCCGGCCAAAGGCCAATAATAAAGTAAAACCCCCAAAGAGATGCACTTGCTTGAGACAAAGCAACAATAAATTGATATATGCAAGCTTTGATCAATGGGTTAGTACTTCATGTAGATTAATGACTATCTGATACATTTATAAGCAGTTTGATAATAAATATTGACGAGGTCAATGTTTATAAATAGCAATGAAAATTGTGTCACTTCATCAATAAATGCTGAAACAATATGGCTTTCAATGCAATAAATCAACACTTCATTCAATTAATGCCTTTAATCACCATTCAATTGCTTATAAAGGAAAACGTTTAGCTGCACAAAGGTGTTAATATCAAGAGATGACGACAACAATTTAGTTAATAGGGTTAGTTTATAAGCTAGGGTTAGTGTAGTTAGGGTTTCATTCAATGTATTGAGAGTAGTTTTGATTAGGTTCACTTTAACGCAAGAGGTCTTTAGATCAGTGCCTTAGGGTTAATGGAGTCAAATAGTGAAGGACAAAAGAGCTAAAGGAGGCAAAGGTAAAAACAACTAAGGACTAGAGGGAGAAGCCTTGAGGTGTTGCTAAGGCAAGGCCTCAAAGTCAAAACCCTAGGGGAGAGAGGCTCACCTTGGTGTAGGAGAATTAGGCCTCGGTGCTCTCTCCTCCTTCCTTAACTCAATGGCAATTACAGCTAGCTGAAGATGGAGCATAAAACCAAGACAAGAGGGTTTGATGAAGCAAAGTGTTGCTACAGCAAGGCTCTACCAGCAAACCCTAGGAAAATCGACCCAAAGTGTAGAAAACCTAGGCTTTAGGGCGTCTCTTTCTTCTTAGCTTATGGATAGTACGGCTAGCAAAAATGAAGAGAGAATGAGAGTGTAGCAACGACTAGGCTCTCTCCTTCTTCAATCAATGGCTGAAAATTCTCTCAATGGGGACATGAGACAAGGACCTACTTGTGTGCTTGTCACCTAGGGTTTTGTTCAGCAAAATTATAAACATATGCAAAAAATGAAACTACAACCATTCATTCAAGAAGTTTTGCAGAAAAATACTTACATATCACCAAGACAAAGCATAGCAAACCCTAGTTGTAACACCTTCCATTAAGAGAAATGTCAAAACATGCCAAGAAAATCCTCCTTCAACAATTGCGCCTCACTAAATCAGCCAAATAACCCAAGTCTAGCGCAAATTTCAGACCTCACTAATGAGTGAGTGTGAGATGATGAAAAAATGAAGGTGAAAATCCTTCACTTATACAGTATCATGACCTAAATTTACATTTTAGGTCATGTAAAAGGCCGACAAGGCCAAAATACTAAAATCATACTGTTTTACATTAAATTGTCAAATTAAAACCCTAATCAAGTTGAAAAGAGATAACAAGCTCCTTTAGGGGAGACGTTAGCCCCTTCTAGGGCAAATGGAGCATCATTGAGAAAAACGTTAGCCCTCCTTGGGCTCTTCAACCTGCCACACGTGCCAATACTTCCCAGTCTACCTCCCAAGACGTCCATAATGCTGGATGACGTCATGGTCATGATGGGTGATGTCCTAGGCCTTCCAAGGCCAACGTTCTACTGAAAAAGGGCCAATCCCCCTAGGTCAAGCTTTGTCGGGGTGCTTTTGGTGGAACGTCCTCTTCTTCTCCAGTGTAAAGCCCCTGATCCATGTTTGTCCTGTCTCTGCCCCATGATGGGTCTCAACGTCCATCTGGTGGGCTCTTCAGCCCCATGGAGGTCCGAACTGATCATCTCCCCATGTGTACCGGTCCAAATGGTACCTGTTCGTCGGGCATGGTCCTGCACATCAAAAGCTACTCCCTCCATGGGCTCATCAGTCACAGGGATCATAGCAATGTGAATCACATTTCATCATCAACATTATTAAAAATGTGCATAAAATCCCTAATACATCAGTTAACAGCTCAAAGACGTTATACAAGCCTACAATTCAAGTCTGGAGGAAAGGACAAGGCGTCCTATTGGGCTAGTGTCCACTGGAAGGAAAGTTCCCGAAAGAGACTTCATCCAAGCCATGTAAGTGGGTGATGTGGTCAGGGGATGTCCAAGCATCTGGGTGCAATGAGGACCAATGATGCAAGAGATGTTACCTTTGGGTGCCTTTGTTAGAAGGCGAGTTGTACCTGTCCTGGATGCATTCTTTCCAATCCCATTCTTGCCTTTTATTCTTTTTATTCTTTTATCTTTTATTGCTTTTCCATTTTTTGTTCAAGAGCTAATCAGGGGACACTGCCCTGTCGTGGTGACCAGGGGTGACAACGTTACCCACAAGTACTTTCACAGAAATGAGAAGGCTGTCTCGTGATGAGACCCCCTTTCCCTTGGCCATGCAACTGAGAGTCACTGCCCTGGTGTGGTAACCAGTTGGTGGCAATGTCATACTGCTAGGTACCCATGGACCTAATAGGTTGGCTCGTGATGAGACCCCCTACCCTCTGGTTAGGTCTTGTTTTATTATTTTTTTGGGTCCCTCTTGTTTCTTGCTAAGAAGCCTTTTATTTCTTTCTCGGGGATCCCTGGGCGAAGCATCTCAAGGTTTTATTTTTAGGCTTTTGTCTTTTACCAACTTGCTTTTACCTTCTGGGCCTTTAGCCCCTTCTTCCCACGAGATAAGGTGCAGTCTTGAAAATAGGTCAACCCAGTGCCCAGACAAGTGGAATGAGATAAGTGAGCGGGAAACAAGGTGAAACAATGATGTTATGATGGGAGCGGATGATGGCTTTTCAGAAATCCCCCAAGTGGCAAACCAAAACCTACAGACACAGGCTTGCTAGGGCACCCTGTCAATCCGCCCAAACATGGTCAAGTGGGCAAGTGTAAGATCCAAGCAGTTGTTAGAAATAAAAGGAATCAGATGCATACATTCAATGGTTTTGATGATCAAAGTGACACATACCATGATAGCCGGACTAATTACCTCATGGAGCAAGAACCATTTCTGACACAAGACCAAGCCGATGGTGATGGATGCTGCTGCTGTTGACAAGATGAAGGTGCTGGAAGAAAGAAAAGGTGGGCCCTCCAGGGCCATGCTAAAGTCAATCCTGCTCTCGGTACTCCATGTCTAGGACTTGTGGGCCTCGAGACATGATCTCCTAGT
>JASDQU010105996.1:78772-89883 GCA_032191745.1 Picea mariana | reverse complement strand
TAAGTCAAAGTGAAATTAGAATCATAAAGTAAAGTACACGGGTAATAGTCTTCCCCCTTTGTGCTTAGAGACTCATAAGCACATGGGGACCACTTTCCAAGGTATCCAAATCTCAACATGATGCGCCTCCTCCCTTTGGATGTGCCCCTCCACAAGCTTGTGTGCCTCCTTGCTCTAGAATGCGCCCTTCAAGCTAGTGCCCAACCTCCATTAAAACTCTTCAAGGAAGCTTGCACCCTCTCAATGGCTTCTCCTCCAAAGCCTTGACCTCATGCGCCCTCTCCTCCTCAAGAAATGCGCCCAAGTGTTCTCTTCTCTTCCTCTCCTCACTCAACCCTCTCAAGTGACAAGTGAGCCTCTTCCTTACCCTTTTCCCTCCTTTAGCCTCTCTTTGGCCAAACCTAAAAGACCAATGGCCTAGATTCAATCTAGCCATGTCTAATCCAATGGGTGAGGTTTAATTCCAAAAAGCTCACCTAGAAAACCCACTTTCTCAAGTTTCTTTACTTTGCTCTATGTCTATTTATTCACCCACAAAGTGAATTAATTGTCACTTTATGACTTAAGTGACATATTTAACTTTTGACTTAAATCTCTTAAGTCAACGCGAAATTAGAACATAAAGTAAAGTATTAAGGGTAATAGTCTCCCCTTTTGTGTTTAGAGACTCACAAACACAAGGGGACCACTTTCCAAGGTACCCAAATCTCAACACTCCCTCTTACCGAGGAAAGTGTTTCGCACCCCTCCAATCTTGTCCTTGCAGTGGACATTGTTGCCTGTTGGCAAATACTCGGTGAGTATGGCTGTACCCTGATCATCAAAAGTGGCCTCTGACTCTGATCTGCTCGACCAAAGATCCTGGTCTTGGCATCTCACAAAAGATCCCAACCTTGGCATCTCACCAAGGATCTCTACCTCTTGGCATCTCACCAAAATTCTTTGGCTCTTGGCATCTCACCAAGAGTCTCATCTCTTGGCATCTCACCAAGAGTCCCATTGCTTGGCATCTCACCAAGAGTATCTGGATCTTGGCATCTCACCAAGATCCTCAGCTTGGTCTCTCACCAAGTGACTTCTACCTGAAGTGGAATCTGAAACTGATATGCTCGTCTCCATAGCCAAGTGAGAGTCAAACCTCTCTGGCGCCCTACTCACACTCATCAACCTCTGATGCTCTTGACAATCTTGATAATCTAATTGTTGAAATATTGAAATATTGTAACTTCAAAGAATATTCTACTTGAGAGAGAGAGTTGAATAATATTATTATATTATATTTAATTAGGCCCTATTGTGCCTTAGTAAAATTCGGCCCTATTGTGCCTTGACAGTGAATTGTAAATTAAGAGGGTAAAGTGACAGGTGGGCCCAAACCTAATGATAGGCTGGCCAAACCACTATTTATAAGAGAGGCCAACTCCTCATTTAGACACACACCACCTAGCTCTGCAGTGCGCAAGTCTTGGATGAGAACCCATTGCAACTGGGGGTGACGTTAAGGAGGGTTTTGGTCTATCTCTTGGTATCTCTTGGTTAAGTGGTGTGCTAATCTTCCTAGCGAAGGAGTAGAGGAGGATCTTTTGTTCGGTTTTTGGTCTATCTATATTGAGGAAGCTTTTGCTGGGTTTTCTTCCCCATGAGGGTTTCCTAGGATAATCTATGTGTCTCTATTGTTTATGTGATTGCCTCTCTTTCAGTGTTCTTATTTATGCAACTAATGTGCTAAATGATTATAATAATAAAGAAGAATTGTAACTGCTAGCTGTATAAGTAAAACTTCAATTTGGTATCAAAGCAGGCCTGAAAGAGACCAACTCAAAGTTCCAAAATCCAGTTTTCAGTATTGCAGCTGCTGTAGAATTAGGGTTTTTGGATAAACCCTAAGTGTGACGTTTTTCTTTTTTGAGGACGTTGGAGAAAATAACCACACCTAGGAACTCACCCTAGGAGGGTGCATCTAGTCCCTGGATCAAAATTCCGAAATTCGAAGTTTGAGAAATTAGGGTTTCCTCATAAAACCCTAAGTTGTAGTTGCAGTATCAGTTGCAGTTGCAGTGCCGGTTCCTTCACACCAGTTGCAATACCAGTTGCAGTGAAAGTTTTTGTGAAGTGTTGGGACTGACTTTTATTGTCCTAGTGTGCCTTACCTTAGCAAATCTCCAGCTACCTTTAATTACAAGTTGCAACACCTTTGAAGTTTTAAAGGTTTGTTATTTATTGTCGCTGTTGTCGGATGGTGCCACTACCTGCCGATACTGTCAAAGGTATGTACTTACATATGTTTAAACTGTATCATTATTTTTAAAGGGTATTTGTAGGAGAAAGGATCTTTTGTCTAAACAACAATCATAGATCCAGAGGGATCTCAGATCCAACACATTCAGAGGAATAATGCACCCCAGGTCTGATTATTTTGATATGCATCTATTTTTTATGACATTATTTTTATCTTATGAACATCTAGGTTGTATGTTGAAGTTATGACCATCATACTAACCATTGGTCAAAATTAAAGTCAAGGTATTAGATTGATTAAAGTTGAGATTATAGAATTTATTCGCTAACTTAGATTTATGTCAAGAAAGCATATTATCTTAGTACAAAGGACATGTTGACGAGAATACTTGTCATCTTGAGTGAAGGAGACTCTGTAGAAAAGCAACAACACTCATTCTTGAGGACAAGACTCCGAGTTCCAGGTTTGATTGATTACGTTGATAAGATTCAAATTTGCACATGTCAAGTTTGATAACTACCTCATTACAAGTAAACACTATAGTTGAGATAGCAATCTTTGAAAAGTTTTATACTTGGTAGCATGTGAGCATTATTGAGATAAATGCTTATTGTAATCATTTACTAGATATAACTAACATCTCCTCTAGGAGAAACTTCTTGTTTTGTTTCTAGGTTACCATGGAGGAATGATTGATCACAACGCTAGAATAGTGTTGCTCTCATTTCTTATTATTGTATTTCTTACTTTTGACCCTTGTTTCAAGCAGGTCACTAGTGATAGCTCTGAAGGAGCTATTGTGACGATTGTTCTCACTATTGTTTTTATTATTATTATAAAGAGTATTATCCTTGTCTACTGCTTCTCCCTTGTTGTTCTTGTTCCGGGCAGGTCACAGGTGATAACCTTGAGGGAGCTATAGCGATGATTGCAGGAGGCAATGTATTAGATGAGACATGGAGCAAACTATCCAAGTTGTATACATGAACGTATACATTCATGTACCGAAGAAGAAGAAGAAGCTACTTTTGCTAGATGCACAACATCTCATACGAAGACAGAACATGAGGAGCAAAAGGCTCCAAACATGACAAAACAAATCCCTCTAATGCAGTTGATCACTCTTCAGATCATCAGGAAGAGTTAGTAGAGCCAGAAGAGCTTACCCATAATCAATGCAGTAACCAGGAAGAGACCAACATGGTCCCATGACACTTTGCAGGATGCAAATCCATATAGCATTGATGTGCCATATTAGAGGGAGCAGATGGCTCCAAAGATTATATAGACTCAGAGGGAGTCAAGCTTTAGAGGGAGCATGGAGACTCAGAGTGAGCCTGATCTCAAAGAGGATCAGATGGGAAAAAGAGACGTCTTCCAGGACAGATAGATAGATGCCATGAGTTGAGAAGACTGGATCGTAGCTTCAGAGACTTCTAGGAGATGTGAAATCTCCTAGGAAGATTCCCTTGTTTCAGTGACAGAGGAGGAAGCCAGTCAGAAGGACTGGGATATGGATTTTTCCTTGAAACTAGAAGGGAAGTTAGTGGTGACTTCCAAGATTGATCTAACAGATCAAGCATATTGCAGGTAACAATATAAAGATGTACAAAGCCTAATTTGTGTCTAGAGGATTCTCCCAACAGGAGGGAGAAGACTAGGATGAGACACTTGCTCCAGTAATCAGAAAAAGTATATATAGAACAACCATGATGCATTAAAAGAAGTCAATGCAGTATGAGATTCAGAGGGAGCAAATGAATCTGCCATCATGATGGAGTAGAGGAGCTACTCTCAGAGTTTAGCAACTACAGTGATAATGGAGTAGTCATTCTCAGTTTTGGAAATAGCAGCTGCAGGTGCAGAGTCCTGGTTCCAAAAGGAACAGTTGCAGAGAGAATAGGGGACATACTCTCAGGCAGTGAGACAAATAGTGCTTTGCAAAAAGCACATAGAACCAATACATGATTATATAGATTAAATTGCAGCTAAGCAAGTGTACCAGGTTGGTACAATGTGATGTGAAAATTTGGTTTCAAAGTACAGGATAGGAAGATTCATGTCCGCAAGTTGAAGCAAGCTCCAAGAGCYTSGTATGGCAGGATTGATAGTTTTCTGATGAGCTTGGGCTTTACCAAGTGTAAAGTTGATCCTAACCTTTACTTCAAGATTGAGAATGATGGACAAGTTATATTGCTGCTATATGTGAATGATGGACCTCAATATAGTGTTTGTCCACATAACATTAGGGTAAACCACAAAACAAGGAGGCCAAACTTCTTAGTTTTGCCCCTTTACAACAATAATTTGAATTTTACACAAATTAAACCCTAAAAGATGACGTCAAGCCCTAAGAGGGTGATATTTTGGCTCTCTTGGCAAGTCATTGAGTGGTTGGAGAAGGCGTTGGGCCTCCAAAGGCCATGTGTCACTGTGTAATATGTCTTCCTCTCCATCAATCATGCCAAGCCATCTTCAAACATCACCACCACCATCAAACCCTAGCCCTAAGGGTGACGTCAAGCCCAAACGATGTAGCGCATGGCCTTCAAAGGCAAGTTGTTGGGCTAGATGAGGACTAGGTGCCTTCCTTCAAGGTGTTTTCTCATGCCTCCAAAGGCAATGCCCATCTTTTGGATACTCGTAAGGTGTGGTTCATGGTATCCAACCTGTGGGATGCGCCAACGAAGGCCCAAGCTAGGCTTGTTCCTTCCAAAATGTCCATCAAGCGAGGTCCTGCAAAGACAAATGAATGCACCGTCCAACGGTCTCAAGTCAATTGTATCATGGCAAGTAAAATCACATTTAATACAAGAGCCACCTAAACATGTGCATCAAAACTACTTTTCCAAACTAAACAAGTGCTCAAAGACCCTATGCAACTTGCCAAGTTTAGGTATGGAAGGGTTGTCAAGGTGACCTATTTGGTAAGTCATTCTTCAAGTCAAGGAGTGTGTCCTAGGTGGAACCTCTCTATGTCATGCACAAAAGATGAAGTGGATGGGGGTAAGACTTTTGGGCATGGGGTTCATGACATACAAGGGTTCGTATTGTCTCATTTATGGGAGCCTTTGTAGAGGGTGTGTTGCTCCTTCATTTTCAATGCAACTTTTTTCCAAGCTCATTTATTGCCATTAATTAGTTAAAGTGTTTCCAGGTTGAAGACAAAGTGGGACTTCTACCTACGCGTGAAAAACATTGCCCACCTTGACTCTACCCTGGTCACACTGTGCTTCCCCAAGTTGAAGACAATGTGTGGGACTTCTACCTAAGCATGAAAAACATTGCCCACACATGCTCTATCTTGGTTGGCATTTTTTAAATTGTTATTTTTCACGAGTCCCATTAGTTTCTTGTGAGTGACATTTCATTGTCCTCAGAATCCTTGGGCAAGCATCTAGAAGTTTTATGATTGGCCTTTATCTTTTCCCAGCTACAAGCCCCTGGGCCTTCAACTCCTTCTTCCCATGAAATGAGGTACAATCCCTTCTTGGGTCAGTATATCCAAAAATCCCAAAAGGTGAGGAGATGAAAAGGAAGAGGTGTGAAAAATGATAAGTATGATCGGGAATGGTACGATGACTCATCGAGGAGAATTCCTAGTAGCAAACCTTTCCCCAAGGGTGACCACTTACTAGGGCACAATGTCAACCACCAAGGTGAAACARGGMAAAGAACATAATTTCCAAGCAGATGTTCTATAATCAAAAGCARCTTTAAATGCAACATATTCAAATTCCTCAAGTATTAAAGTGACACTTACCACAATACCTGACTTGTACCTCATGAAGCAAGACCCATTCGRCATTTAGCATTGGAGYAGCTCAAGGATAAGGYCGCGAGGCAAGGAAGGATGGCTCGCCTGACCTAAGAAGGGCGAGGAATTATTCGATGTGGTGCAGCCCATCGATAAGGCCAGGTTCAYGTAGGAGAACTTGATAGGCCACGTTTCACTATTGAAATTCCCACTTTGATCGCGACCACCTCTCCTTTCAGGAAACATGTTGATGTGGTGGATGCCATCATGGTGAACCGGAGAAGTGTGGTGGTGAAGTGGGTCTTCATCTGTGTAAGTGGACATCACAAGTCAATYCATCTCTTCGCACTCCATGTCTGCAACCTGAAGGCCTTGAGACATCATCTCCTTAGTTATCCCTAGAAATGGGGGATAACAAGCTACACCTTCTTCTCTAATCCAAAGATGATCTTCTCAAKATCCTTGGGAAAATGRMAAGTTACTTGTATAAGGTGCCTTAGTTGCCTTTACAAACAACAATGGATGCAATGCACCCATCAATAAATGCATTGATTGCTCCAGAACTTAGGGGACATCATAATAGAGATGTGTTACTTTTGGTGGCTGCCTGTCTTAGTGAACCAAAGGCCCCCTATAATACTAATGTGTTGAAGGATATATTTTGTTTAATTATTACGACTTTTATGCATTGGACAACATAAATAGTCCCCTCTTCGAAGGAAAGATGACCATATTGGAGAATGTTGCAATGACTATGTCCTGTGTTATATTGTTGGATCTTCGATGTGAAAAACTAATCCTTGAATTGTTTCATGTTTTCTTCTCTATTATTAGTGAAGTCCAACCAGATTATATGTTTAATGCATGATGTTATGATCATTTTGTTGGAGGATTTTGAAGATGTTTCCAAACAGCAACAATGCTATCTCCCTTTAAAAAGAAAAAAGAGGGTATTTTCCTAGTGGTTCGCGGACTTGCTAAAAAAGTAATAGATAAATGTGCAAGCAAGCTTGAACCTTATATGAATCCCATCATACTTCAAAATTGTCAATGGAGGAAGATACTAAAGATAGCCAAGTATCAGAACAAGAAAATGATGTTAATTTTTTGTCTTTATTGTGCAAGTATGACAAAAGAATTGAAGAGATGCCCATGTAGAAATAACCGACAGATATATACCACCACACTAGCATAGTTAGACACCAAACTCAAAATTCAAGGAAAAATTAGAAAAGAGGTGTTACAAATACAAGGATAAGTGTGTCCCAAGTTACAAATGTAAAACCAAGAAAAATTATCATTGCAAAATCTTTTATGATGAAGCAAAAATATCCAATCTCGACTTAGAGGAAGAAGACAAAAAAGAAACCACTGATAATATTAGTATAGAAGCAAATGGAAGAGAAATGATGCCAAAAATATCTTTGGCAACAAAGATTGTGAAAGCTTAAATCTTGAACCCTGAAAATCATGATGACAAAGACTTGTCGAGGATCTCACCAATAATAATGACAGTGAGAAACAACCTCCAACAATGTAGTCAAAAGAGCATGAGAAAAAAGGCTTGTCAAGAATATCAATGACAACAATGAAAACCATGACAAGAAGCTCACAACCTAGAACTTTAAAACTCAAAGGGTTAGTGAAAGACAATGAAGTAACAATACTTGTGTATTCAAGAAGTTTCTGTAATGTCATAGACATCAATGTTGCAAGGAGGCTAAATCTTTTTGTATATCCAATAAAACATTGTAAAGGCATAGTTATAGACTGAAATATTCTGAGTTGTAAATGTAGGAAAACCCTTCCGGTTCTGATGTTGGACTTTCGTCAAACAGTTTGCATGTTTCTGGGATTATGGCTGTAGGTGAAAATTTGATCGGACAGTGATATATTCCTTGGTTTTGTTTGCTGTTTATTGGTTTTCTTAGATCCTTATAACTCCCCAATGAAGTACCAACAATGTGGTTTAAGTTTGTAGCACTGTTTTCTTTTTGCTCATGCAATATTCATTAGAACTCATATAACTAATAAGATGTCAAATGTATTTATTTATTCAGATAACATCAGCCAAGGTGACATTCATACAAAGGGTTCAACAAGGAATGAAAATATAGAAAGGAACCTGATTCACTTAAGAGGTTGCCTTGACAGAGCTGATATATAATTTATGGAGTTGAAAACTCACGCAGCGATCCCCACASATGACCATATGACTGTTAATGAAGTGGCTTGGTCCCAACACTTATATGCAGCTATCTCAAGACATGAAGAATGCGTGATAGACAGAAGCTCCCTTAATTTATGCCCTCGATCAGCAACAAATCGAACCACACACAGCAACAACAATTGAGATCTGAACTTTGTTGKAATGCATGCACGCGCTAGACCCCTGGAAGCAGTTCCCACGACTTGCAATTTAGATGAAAATGATATGTTTGACAGCTGCGATTTGAACACTCAGAATATGGCGTTCTTTGGCAGTCCTTTGTGCCCCTTATGACAGTCTACTCGGCCTCCAAGTGATACACACGCCCAGCAATCAGTTAATGCGTCCCCCTCAATTGAAACTGAGCGATTACAATGCAATCATACCCATAAATTAAAGAAATCGGCCAGAATGCTTGGTCATCAATTCAAATTCCTCAAATCGACCCCCCTAGTTGAGTAATAAGACGGCTGTGCAAACTTAGAACCTCCAGTCACGAGCATGCAAGGGAACGCCCTCCAATAGAAATCGACCAAGGGTAAGTCACCCCATGAATAGCGCCCAACAACCACCTCCTCTTCTCCTTGCACGCAATACCACAAGAGACACGCTGCCACTGTAAATGAAGAGAACAGCTAGCCAAGAGAGCACGCAGCTCTAGAGGAATCGACCAGCAGGGAGCTCGCTGAGATTGCGCCCAGCAATAAGCCACGTCTAGCAGGAGGGAGGGGGAACTCGGCCTCAATTGAAACACTCAGCCAATGGAAAGAGAATGCGCCCAGCTCCTGAGAACGATCCAACCCTCAACACGTGCCAAGAGGGAAAATGCCTTTCTCTGCTCAGATCTGAAATGAAAATCTTCTCCACCAACCTTCTCGAAATCACAATATCATTACCTGCAAATGAGAACCCTAAATGGATTCTCCAACTCCACGGCTAGGGCAGATAATTTCACTGCCGAATCCGAGATTCCAAGGCTAGGGCAGATAGTTTCACTGCCGAATCCGAGGTGCCGAATGGGTTTCCAGCTGAAACCCTTGTTTGCTCACTGAGCTCTTCTCCAAAACCAATTTCTCCAAAATGAATAGTCGATAATCCCTTTTCCCCTTCAATCGTCCTTTTATTCCTTCACTGGTCCTTTTCTCCGTTAAAATATTCATTTAATTATTAATTGGAGAGAAATACCCTCAAAGAGGGGTTTAATAATAATAAACTCACTTTCCCTAAGTTTCCACTTTATAATTTGAAAGTGATTTTACCAGTATCGTTTCCCTAGCTCATCCGTCTAATGGTTTACGGGAAACTGTATAAACCATCACGGTATCCTGACTGCATAGGAAAAACGGGACATTACATAGACAACCATGAAATTAAGAAGATAGGAAGATGTCACAAAGTGATGCTGCATACACAAAAGTTCCAGTTACAAACAAGTTTCTATGTTGTGCCATGTTACACCCCATGCCTAGGGGTAACTAGAGGAGATCATGTCTCATGGTCCACAATGGAGAACATGATCTTGACCATGATGATAATCAACATGTCCACAGATGGCAGGCCAACAAACCCCCTCATTCACCTTTACAACTACAGGACAAGTGAGACTCATCACATCCAAGCAACCCAGAGTATGGGAGATGGTAAGTCATCGTCACCATGAGGTATATTAGTCCTTCCTTCATGTGGAGTGTTGTGCTTAATTTGTTGGGCATGTGGATGAGGATATTTGGTTGAAGTTGGATAATGGATCACTAGCTTGGGAAACTGTGTTAATTTCCTTGTTTCACCTTGGTGGTCAGCTTCTATACCCCAGTTCTGTGTTGTCACTGACCAGGGAAAATGGGTACTATTGGGGGGCCCTCACAAGGATAACATTTTGTTCCCCATCATACTTAACATCGTGGATTCTCTCATAGTGCACTAAACTTCGGTAATGGGTCATGGTCCATTCTCTCATGAGAAGAGGGGTTGAAGGCTCAGAGGTTGATTGCAAGTGCTAATAAAAGAATAAGAAAATGATGTTAAAGAAAGAAAGGAATGATAGTAAAGGACTAACAAAAGCCAGTCCAAACTTGAGCACTACCCTTTTAGTGCTCACCCCGATCCCAAATAGAAATGCTATAAGTTGAAACTGTTGTTGATTGCAGCTTCATGAGACATCCTCCAGATCGTTCTCCTCTGGACTGAGTTGAGATATCTGTGTGAGGGAGCCCAAGTGTTGGGTGTGCCCATGTGATGGGTGTGCGTCAGACTCTGGATTGAGTTGTGATGACGTGTGGTCTCTTGTCTACTCCTTTGGACTATGTTGAGATGACTTGAGATGTTCTCCTTCCTTGTACTCCTTTGGACTGAGTTGAGTCGGCTTGAGATGGTCTCTTGCCTTGTACTCCTCTGGACTTAGTTGAGTCGGCTTGAGATGGTCTCTTGCCTTGTACTCCTCTGGACTTAGTTGAGTCGGCTTGAGATGGTACTCTAGATGGTACTCCTATGGACTCAGTTGAGTGATCTGTTGAGTATGACGTCCTTGTGGCTGAGCACAATTGGATGTGTCCCTAGTGGCTAAGCACTACTGGACGTGTGAGATCCTTGCTATATTGTCTGAGAGTAAGATTTACTTGTAACCCTAATTTGTGATGTAAAGGGTACAAGTCGACCCCACCATATGTAAGATAATTAATATTGTGTAATGATTAATTATATTATTGAGTTATTGAGGTCGGCCTTATTGTGCCAATAGACACACCTTTTGTTGTGTCAGTTTTTGTATAAATAAAGGTGAATCCCCATTGAGGATTACACTCACTTGTCAACTCGAAATTTTAGCAAGTGCATGTACGACTGAAGTGCGCACCTCTCTTGAGCGCTAGGTTCTAGCTTTTGGTAAGCACCCTCTTGTGTGCTAGGTC
>JASDQU010105996.1:44022-66224 GCA_032191745.1 Picea mariana | reverse complement strand
GTCTAGGGTCTTTATCTCTTGGTCCCAGACCAAGAACCCAATGCCCCAGGCATGGGTACCCTGGATCCAGTCCAGGGGCCCTAAACATATCTAGGGACTTCAAATGCTTGGTCCCAGACCAAGACTCCCATGCCCCAGGCATGGTTTCCTTGGACCCAGTCCAGGGGCCCTAGACATTTGTCTAGGGTCTTTATCAATTTGGTCCCAGACCACATATCCCAGGAGTACACTGGGGGCCCTAGATCTTGTTTAGGGTCTTAGCCATCCTCCAGGAGAATGGCTCTCGCTGCTGCATGTAAATTTAACAGAGGTACTACAAGACCTCAACGAATCACCAGCCAGTGACGTGCTCTCCCCAATACTGAAACTCAATGGAAAACCAAAGTGACTTCCCCCTGCAAAGGTCCGTTCGTCTCCACAAGTCAATGAAATGCCCAGCCCTGTAATCCCAGGGTCCCATGCTAGTCTCTGACAGGGACTATCGTGCTGGTGCTGCTCTATTCTGATCATGATTGTCTGCTCAAAGTATTCATACTGGATCCTCCACTCCTGGATCCTCATAAGATGAAACAAACTATTGACCAATTGGACTCCCGGATCCCATGTCAAATTTGGAAGTTCATCACTTCCGATCCCCACTAACTGTTGATGTGCCCTACTGGTAATTGTCAAAAGCACTCCACCCTCATCCCAATGAGAGTCTGAATATGTAGCAACCTCTGAGATATCCTCTATCCCATGGCCTATGATACTCTCCATCATGCCTAGGGCCTCAACTGTCTACCCCTGATGATCCACCCCTATCCTGATGTATGCAATCAAGACACTCCTGTCAGGTGGTCTCGGCCTACCAATTCTCCATGTCCCCTGCCACTGTCTAGCTCTCCCTGTGCTGCTGTCAATGATGAAAGTATCGGGAAAGGCTATCATAAATATTTGCAACCAACTATAGGACTGGAAAGTATCATATGCTTTGGTCAATCCAAAGGACTTAACCAAAAGCTCGTCCATCGACACCCATGGTAAATAATCGTCTGTACTCATCACTGAACACCAACCATCGGGTATAACAGTAGGTATCTCCACCAACTACGGGTCAATCATTCTCCATCCATCATCACTCACGCAACTGCTGCTACGGTGAAGGTGATCTCCCAGATCTGTATACTGCTGTAAGGGAGAGGAATCTCCATGCTCTACTAAGTACATTTCCTCCCTTCAATCCAGTGCGTCCCCCTGAATCCTACTATACAGCTTTGTATGTCTCTGTGAACTACCACTCATCACTGTGTGCCCCTGCATACTCATGTGATCTCCTGTATACACCTGCAACATCATGGATCCTGGGTGTACTACGGGGTCATCCTCTACATGAAGGTCAACCAATCGTGGAACACAAATGGAAGTGTCTTCATAACTGCCCTTGGGTCTGGATTCCCCATGTGTACATGTGTGCCCAACTGTCTCAACACCCCTCGTTAAGGGTGGTCCCTTTGACCTATGGACATCCTCATGTATCTCTGGATCATATCTCTCCATACTCATCAGTGAGCCTGGGTACTCCTCATGCTCCTCCCTCAACTGGTGCTCCACTTCTAAACCACTAACATCCTCTCTCAATGTGGCTGAGGGATATGTCTGATTCTCTGCTGAAATAGATGTAGTGGATCTCTGTCTAATTTCCTCAAGGAGCTCCTCTGATCTGGACTCTGATTCCCGAAGGGCTGTCTGTGTGCCTTGCAAGAATCTCCGTGTGCTCACCAACTCATGAGTGAGTCGGTCCACCTCAACCTCCTGCTCCCTCAATGCCCTGTGATACATCTCGCCAACCTCCAAATGGTAATCCCTATCCCTCAACAACTGTTGGTAGTCGACCCTCATCACAATCACTCTCTCCCTGAGTGTATGGAAGTTATCAATGACAAGTCCCCCATTTGGACTATCCTGTGCCATCGAGGTGGGTCCCTCTCACATGTGGTGCGCTCCTCTTGGGCCTCCACGTCACCCTTTCCCTCATCCCAACACCCTCTCTCTACCCTTTGCTTGATCCCAACACCTCCCACACCTTTCTACACCCTAGATCTAAGATCTAAACCCTAAGTGGTGCACCCTAGCCTTGGGATTCCCTCTTGTGCTTGGTGTGAGACACTTGGCATTGATCCAAGAGGGGTGAGTTTGCCTCTCCAAGTATAAAAGTAACCCTTTCCTCACTTCCAACTCACCATATCTTGAGCTAATGTTATGATACTTGATTTCTTCCTCTCTCTCTCTCTCTTGTTCCATCATTTCCATTCTTTGGCTTTTAGGGTTTTGGAGTAAGTTTTCTCCAAGATCCGTTTTCTTGAGTAATAAAGAGAAGCTTTGGAGGATAATTGGAAGGCTATGCATATGCTTGTTCTTGCCACACATATGAGGTAAACTTGTTTCAATTTGTTTGGTGATTGTACACATTGGATCTTAGGTAAAATGTTACTTGGGTAGATCTATCAATGCAAATGCTTGTAGATCTATATATCTTGTTTTGCTAGATAGGATTGAAATGTCATCTTGTTAGTATATGCAACATATTTATCTCTTGTATGCACATCACCTTTCAAGTTTTGCAGGTTTAGCTTCAAGGGTTTCATTGGGAATGCACCAAGGAAGATTCTTCCCTTGAAACACATACAAACTTCAAGCTTTCTCACCCTTTACTCTTCTTCTATTTGCTGTTCACTTTCACATGTATTTCAGCTAGTTTAACTTAGCAAGATAGGTCATTTATATCAAAATTTATCAACTTTTCTTAAGAAAAATTTGTCCTAAAAAGGCAAAAGTTTTTCTTCACTTTTTTGGTTGTGTAGCATTTCTAGCAAGGATACCTTGTTGGTTTTTGCAGGTTCAGATCTGGTTGAGAGGGGTTTTGGCTACCCAAAGGCATCCACACAACACTCAAAGACCTCCAAAGGGATTGGTAGCTATTTCTCAACCTCATTCTTCATTTTTAGAGTTTTCTTGAGCATTCTTCTTCCTCTTCTTGCTGATTTTAGTGGCTCATAGTTGTGGGAGAAGGAGTGGTACAGCCTCCTCCCACGTGTGAGCTTTGGGGCAGCTAGGGTTTAGCATAGATCTTCCCGTTTTTGCATTTTTTTTGCCTCTTTGAGCTAGGACGTGGGGCTTGGTAGATGAAAGGCATCTCCCAAACCCTAGAACGTGGGGATTAGGGCTTGCCTCTTGTTTGCTTGTTTCCTTCTTGTTTCATTCTCTTGCTTGCTTGCTTCTCTCTTTTCTCAATATTTTCTAAAGACTAAGCAAGCTTAGTAATTGCCTACCTATTGGGAGAGGAATACCCCAAGTGGTAAGGTTAGGGTTTAATATGTGTTATTGATCTCTAAGTGCTTAACGTTATGATATATTCTAGATCTAGATCTCACACATAATAGTTCTTTAGCTTAAGCCTATTGGGCATAATAACTTAACTAGATTTGTTTGCATGCTTAAAGCTCTTCAAAGTTCAATCTTTATCTTAGATGCTTAGATTTAAAATCCTAAATGCTTAAATGCTTCAATAAGTGAATGGTGTTTTTCTTTCATGCTATGATCTATTAAGGCCACTTGCCACATATTGGAAGTAACTTCATGGTTAAGTTAATAGTGTAGGCAAACACTTAAATTTTCTTTCTCACACTTGTGCTTGGATCTAAATGTTATAAATCATATAAGGATAAGTGTGGTTCTCTTCTTGTTGTTGTTGGCAAGTTGTTCTTGCCCTTACATTTTGCTTCTTTACTTTGCAAGCTATCTATTTGTGCATTTAGTGATTTGCTCTCATATGGCATATATGTGTTAATGCCTCTTCATTTGGAAACTTAATCAACACATTTTAGGCTGAAGTGAGTTTCGGCCAAGTCACTAAATCACCTTTTAAAAGTGTCATAAAATCATTAAAACACTAGACACACCTAAAAGTCTACTTAATTCATTTATTAACTTAATAGACTTAATAGGGTACCTTAGACCACCATCTTCACCATCTAAAATGGGTATTGTGGAGGGCAACAGACGGTGATAGGCCGGGGACGGTCTCACGACACAAAGGAGTGTTCTTTCCGTAAAAACTCAATGCTTTGGGCTGACTGTGATAGCTAGGGTTAGCCTCGTTGCTATACTATCTTGAGCATCCAACAACCATTTGGCAATAGGAGGAGGAGGCTTTGGTGAAAACTTAATAAAGGTAACTAAAATCGAAAGATCTTAAGAAACCTTTAATGATTTAACCTTGGGCTTAATCATATGAAACATTTCGTGGGTTGAATAACTAAGAGTGGGTCATCTTCATAATACTTGTGCTTAAAATCTCTAAATCTTCTTTGTTGATGTATTGATGATAATGATGTGTTGATGATAATGATATGTTGATGATGATAACGTGCTGATGATAATCTCATAAATGTGATGATGCTTTGATCTTCTTGTATCCTGCACACAAATAATTAAAGTGGTTAACTTGCTTATTGTATCTTAGTATTCTTTACTTGTAAATCTTGTACTCAATATTTGATTCAATTATTCTTTTGTATATCTTGTAATCATATTTGTAACGAATCATCCTTTAACTTTAGTTGACCCCTTGCCCAATCTTAGGCACTACTCTTAGTTGCCCTAGGAAAAGGCTTGCCTAACATACTAACCTTGCATCTTGCATTGCTGCCTTAACATCTTAGGCTAGAACCCCCCCAAACCTTAACAAACTAAAATGAACTCCTAGAACTTAACTTTAAAACTTAACTAAAAACTAGGGACTACCCCCTTTGGCTTCCCTAGGAGTGAGCCTAGACGGAAGAGGTTCCGGTCAAAGTGACAGCGTGGGCTGTGAACTTAGGCATTATGCCTCCAAGGACACACTAAGTGAGCCGGACTTAGCTCACGTTTGCAAGTGTGTATAAGGACGACAACAGGTTGCATTCACATGCATTTCCTCATCCTCGCTGTCATAGTGCACCTTCCCTTTACCCCTGCATCGGTGATTTGGCTTCCAAGGCACTTTGCAACTGTAGCAATGCTCCTTGCATCTAATGGGTGTAGACTCTGTTGACCGCCTATTCAACTAGGGGGTCAACTCCATGTGCCATGAAGATACGCATCATCAGATGCAAATATGTTGAAGACAGTTTGGTTCTACTAGGCAATTTATGCCTCCAACACAAAATTTTGTAAGCGGAATTTCCGCACCCCTGCGTGGGTTAATAATGTAATAGGTCTGCATAGATCATAGTTAGGTCAGGTACCTTGGGATGTTTTCATTGGGAGAGTTCTTTTCACAGAGGGTTTTTTATCCTCAGGTTATCAATTGGGCTTTTCAGCCTGGTTGATTTCCCTTGAGTTTTTCCCTCACACTTGCAATAATTCCTCCAAACTGGTGAACGACGTTCTAATGTTCTCATCCTCTGGTAGCTATTGTTTAGGAATGATGTAAATGACTATGTAAGACATTGTAGAAAGTTTCACGGAATTTCGTCGAGTCTAGATAGTTTTTTTTTAATTAATTAAATTTAATTAATTTTCCTAAAGTTGGGATTTTAATTATTTAATTAATTAATTGTTTTTGAGCAATTATTGTAAAAACTAGGTCCTTGGGCTTTTGATAGGGGTATTTGTGCTCAAAAGAAATGGAAAGGCACCCCCTACACCCTTGGACCAAGTTTCAGCTCAGTCGGACAAGTTTTGCTAGGCATTTGTCCACCCAGAGTGTCAGTCAGTTAAAACAACAATTTTAATTGCTAAGTATGACATTGTCGAAATGTCAATTTTTGTAAATTTGAGTTAATGGTTAAATGTTAAGATGGAAAAGGGCATGAGAGATGTTCCCTAACCTACCCAACCCACTCCCTAACCTTTTCTCACCCCATGACACTTTACCTCACTCAAACCAATTCCCCCCCTAGGGGCATTTGCGCCCCACTTCATGTGGAAACCTCCCAAATTGCAATTTGATGTTATGTGGGCCCCTCTCTCATGAGGTGTGCCCCTCCTAGCCTACCACCTCACACATTCTTGGTCTCACACCCTCCACCTCACATTCCAACTCATCAATCCAAGCCAAAACCCTAAGTGGTGCACCCCCCTCCTTGAGATTCTCTCATTTGCTTGGGTTTTGACACATGGCTCTCATCCAAGAGGGGTCACTTTGCCTCTTGAGCTATAAATAGAGCCTCTCCTCACTCATTCACTCACCATTCTTTGAGCTAGTGTTACTATACTGGAATTTCGCCCCACTCTCTTGCTCTTGCCATCTTGCCATTGCACTCATATGCTCTTGAGAGTCTTGGAGCAACTTGTTGCTGCAACACTCTCACTTTGGATTAATAAAACTTTGGAGAATTTTTGGATCACCAAGAGTATTCTGGTTGCATTCTTCACATGAGGTGATTTTGTGGTATTTGAGTTCATTTGGGTTGTGTTGAATAGATCTTGAATGAAGTAGTTTATTTGGGTAGATTAGCAAAGAGTAGTCTTGCTGATTTATTTGTGTTGGGTAGCTAGTTTCTTAGAAGTATTTCAAGTAGTTAGCTTATCCATACACATTATCTATTCTATGCTTCACTATTTGTCTTAAGTTTTGCAGGTTCATTTCAAGGGATTGTTGGGAAAGCCTCAAGGAGTCTTCCCTCAAGCTTTACATAAAATCCTAGTTTGTTTGGTCCTATATTTCTGTTTCATTTCATCATATATTTCAGTTAGCTAACCATCTTAGATAGGTCAAATAATTTTACATTTCACTTGGAGATGTTATGTGAAAATTTTTTGCGTAAAAAACATAAATTTTTCTTGACTTTGTTGTGTTGTGCAGCATTTCCAGCAAGCATTTGCTTGCTGGTTTTTGCAGGTTCTTACCAGAAACAAGGGGATATGCTGCTCAAATCCACCCACACAAAACCTCAAAGGCTTCCACAATAGTTGGGTAATATTCTCTCTTCTATCTCCCTTCTATTCTAGCATTGTAGCAAGCCCCCGGGAAGTTCCCTTCAGGCTTGCATTCTCTTGTATCCTTTTTGCATTCTTGTATTTCATTTAAGCAAGTTATTATTGCCTACACCTTGGGAGAGTGATTGGCTAGGCCAACCCCCCAAAATCGTTGGGCAAGATTTTAGATTTCCTTTAAGCATTTTTTATTTCTTGCCCCACTTGTCCACAAGACAAGGTTGTGTGGCTAGCATAACAATAATCGTTTAAGTGTTTTTTTTTTCCAACCCTCTTTGGCACAACATTGGTAGGCTCTCCTCCACCTTGTGCCATTGTGAGTGGTTTGCTATTTTCAAGTTTTGCTTAAAATTTAATTGCCTACACCTTGGGAGAGTAACCCCCAATATCGTATGGCTAGATTAGTGATGTGATGATCATGTGCTAATGGTTAAATAATTTGCAATTTTTTTATGCTTTGGTCATACATGCACTAAATCATAACTTAAGCCTTTGAGACACATATCTTTACTTGCTTTAAGTTTCTTATATCTCATGCATAATACACACATGGTCAAATAGTATGTCTTAAAGCAATTCTTTTACTTTGTGCAAGCCTCTTGTGTTTCCAAATTCTCATCTCATTTGGCAAGTAAATGGTGTATGGTTGATTCTATTTTCAGCAATTACTTAAGTCTGTAGCTTGCTTTCTTCATGGAATAGCTTATGTGTTTAAATGGTTTAAATCTCATGTGTTGTTCCTTTGGCAAGCTGTTCTTGCCCTCTTCATGGCACATCTTTTCATATACTTAACACATGCTATGGGTTATCAAATGATGATGTGAATGTCTCTTTATTTTTCAGCTTCTATTTACAAGTTCTTATGTGTTTACATGCTGCAATTTCATAAGTTATAACACATTCACAGCAGTCACTTTAAGTTTCGGTTTTGAGCTTAATTCATACTTTTTGGGCTCCTAAAAGTCATCTAAAACACTCACAACACACCTTAAGACTTACCCATAAGTCATAATAACATTTTAGACCAACTAGGACAACCTAATTCCACCATCTTCACCATCTAAAACGGGTTTGAGGAAAACAACGGAGGGTAGTGGCAGTGGACTGTCTCGTGGCACACCAGGTGTGTGTCCTCTCGGGGAAGTACTCTTACTGTAGGGCTGACCGTGAAAGCTAGGGTGGGCCTCGTTGCCTTACTATCTTGAGCATCCGGCAGCCATTTGGCAATAGGAGGAGGAGGTTTAAGGTTCAAACACTTAGTTAAGGGGAGGGCAAATAAAATTTATCTAATCTTTAAACAACCCCTAACCACTTAGTCTCCTAGACAATCTTTACTTTGGCATATTTGTTGATGATTGTTTAGAAGTCTATCTTGCAAGTACATTCATTTTTATCAATCACATATGCATCTTGTGGTTTGAATATCTAAGTGTTATATTTTTTGAGCATTGAGTTTCCAAGTAGTTACATCTCTTATCTTATGCTCTTGTGGTGTGAATCAAGAAGAAGTTGAGTATCCAATTGGGGAGGCATCATCTTGTTGAATCTTGAGTGCTTTAGTGGTTGCCATTGAAAAGCAGTCCAATAGAGTAAGTGCTATTGGGGCATGCTTGGCCTTATGTGATTGATCTTAACTTTAAATATCTCTTAAATCTCACACTTTGGCACCTTTAATCTTGTTCATTTGTATCTTGTGTATATCTTGTATCCTTGTAGCATTTCTTATTCTTTGTGTATGTAATTGTATCTTTGTTGTGGGATAGTTGTAATCTAGTTTTACTTGTAATCTTTTGTAATTGAACCCCCCTCAAAACTTAGTTGACCCCTTGCCCAACCTTTAGGCACTTGTCTTAGTTGACTTAGGGAAGGGTTTGCTTGTCATAAAAAATCTTGCACTTTGCATTTGCTGCTTTAGCATCATAGGTTAGTTTTCCCCTTAACCTTTAACAAATTAAAACCAACTCCTAGAACTTCAAAGTTAAAACACATCTAGTAACTAGGGTCTACCCCCCTTGGCTTCCCTAGGAGTAAGCCTAGAAAAAAGAGGTTCCATTTAAGGTGACAGTGTGGACTGTGAACCTAAGCATTGTGCCTCCAAGGACACACTAAGTGAGTTGGACTTTGCTCACGTTTGCAAGTGTGTATTAGGACGGCAACAGACTCCATCTGTGCTCCTGTCAATCCACTCGCTGGTAATGATGTATCTACATCCTTATCTGATTTTCCCTTAGGCTGGCAGGACAACCAACTCTGATACCATTGAAATATCCCTGATCCAGTTGATCTGGATATCTACTGTTGAACTACGGTTTTGGCTACTGAATCTGATACTCTGGGGGTTTCTGAATGCATTTGAGTTACTGTGTGACGATGCTTGGTGAGTTTTGCATGTGTGTTCTAGTTTATTATATGTTTTAGCAGTATAAGACAATGCATGCGAAATAAGGACAACACACTCACTAATATATACATATAATGTTGGAAAAGCAGGAAATATAATAATAACTGGAAGCAGATATGATAATCGTCAGTTAGATCTCATGGATCGTCACTCGAATACAAAATAATAGATAAGAAATACTCGTGACCAGAAGAATGGGTGTTGGTTTGCGCATGCACGGATGAATCGACAAAAAACAGTCTGGCAGCTCACGGTAACTGTTGTAGAATCTAGAAAACTCGCCCTGATGGCGATACCTGTCGGAATGAGTTGGAAACTATCTTAAAAGATGCGCTCTGGCCTCTAGACTGATCCTGATGACTGTCGGACTGAAGATCTGACCTCTGAAGCTTCGGATCTCACCCCCTGGGGGTTTGCGCACCTCCTGGGCTCAACGAGTGCGCCCTAGTGATCCCACCGGTGGAATCTGACAATGTATAGCTCAAAACGATCGTCCTGGTCTCCTCTGTAATGGGTCGGAAGGGATTCCTCAGATTTGTCTCGGAATGTCCCCGAGAACCCCAAATGTGCTTCCTCTGGAGCTGTGCCCTAAATGACTGTTTTTCGCTTTCCGAAAGATTCCACCATCGAAAACTGACGACAAATGGCTCAATAGGTGTGCCCTGGCTAGCTCTCTAATGGTTCGGAAGGAATCGACCAAATCTGAACTGTCACAAGCGGCCGCACAAACCCTCTCTCAAACACTTGCACCCTCATTGGCTGAGCTGTGCAATCACTGAACTAGACACTGTAATGCACGGAGAAATACCTGGATGGTATCTCCGATAGGCTAGGGTGTGTCTCTCAACACTGAAACCGATCAATGGTGGTGGTTTCCTCCAGAAATCCACAAAACAACAAGGGGGTCAATTTCCTCCTCCTCTGCAATAACCTCAACATCAAATCATAACATAGCATAATGAATTAGGTTGCTTTACCCTTCCTTTATAGCTTCCCGAAATCCTAATTCGTTGTTGACCTTTTCTCTCCAAGTGACTTTTACTTTATTTTATTATTCCTTGATTAAATCACTTAATTAATTAATTAACCATTTTACCTCTAAAAAGTGATTTATCCATCCGGATAGCTTCTTCAACCACTGAAAGTCACTTCTCATCATCTTATCTTATAATGCTCTTCCTCCCGATTCCGATAAGCTATTACACTAAGAGGTTTATCCAAGTAATATGCCCATTATGACCTTCTTAGTGAATTTAATTAAGATATGACCCATAATAACTCAAAATTACGGAAATCGTCAGAATGCAACGGAACCAAAGCCAATTTGTGCGGAATGGATTTTGATGATGAACGATGCAAGTCGGGCCCAATAAAACCCCTCAATCTCTGTCACCCCTATCTGGCAGGCATAACACTCTATAATGTTATAATGTCCCAAAATGGGGACATTACACAATTTAAAGAGCCCCATCATGAATATATTCTTGACTGCAGTACCAGCTCAAAAAGCTTTGAACACATTGTAAGAAATGTTGTCAAGGAATAATGCGAAAAAGGAAATTTGCCTAATTTTGGATGTGAAGTTCAGAAAATGATTATAGCATCATGAAGTCTACAGTACAGACTTGGAGAACCGTTGGGGAGAATTAAATGAATTTGTTTTTTCCCCTTAACATGGTTGGTCAGACATAACATTGCTTGAAAGGAATTAGTGAGTATATGGTTATTACCTTCTCAGACCAAAAAGTAATATTGGACCAGTAAGCCAGGACTAAAACATATAATTACAACGAATTATCATCTTTAAAATCCTTAAATGCAAATATTCAAAATTCCAGTATTTAAGATATTTAGCTGCAATAAATTTATTGTTAAATGCTGTCATAAAACATTGTCAAACTTACCTTAAGATTGGCATAAAGTATATACATTGGACTCTTTAACTGCCAACATAGATAAGCACAATCCATGGAGGATCTCAATTTATATTTCAATAAATTATTATAGTAATCTTTAGGAATATCAAACTTTAGGAATAATTATATCATCCAGTGAAAATTGATACTATTATTGTAGTTAAAATTGGGTAGTAATCCTCTGCAGGCCTTAAGATAACGAACCAGATCTAATGTCATTAGAGATAGTAAGAGATGATAGGATTGACCCCTTAGATTTCTTTATAAGTGGAGAAAATTGGTTGGCTTTGAATGCGATTAAAATTTTTCTTGTCGGTCTTGCTATTCTCATACGACTGTTTATTCTTGGTCTAGTAAAAATTGACTTCTCTTTTTTGGGACTATAGCATGAATAAAGTTCTTCAAGTCATAGCTGTCATGGTTTTGAAGGATTTGCATTGATCCAACAAGTGGTTCTGACTTGGAGCTCTAGTTTAATTTGTTTTTATATTTGTGAATTTAAGCTAGAGCATTGACAATTTTATAAAATAATTGTCAATAAGACATTGCTATGTCTGTGAGTGAGGATTTTTTTATGCTAATCGTATTCTAGACAATATAAAAATTGATTGTAGTTTATTTTTGACAATAATAAACTTTTTGGCTGGTTTTATAGTTTCTCAGGCAAAGAGACCTTTCAACCATTTTTGTCGTGTTGGAAACCAATGGGTTATACCAATAGCTTCGCTGCATGTGTTGTACTTATCGCTGCTCATGGGTGTTACATGGAGAATTAGAAAAATTGAATTTAAATTCGATGAATTCAAAGAGCTGAGCAAGGGAGTAGCTATTACGCTTATATTCCTAGGTATAATTCATATTTTTCACGTTTGAAAATCATTTTGAAATGAATCTTGAAGTAGTTTGTCAAAGATAAATCCATATTATATTGTCTTGTGCAAAATTATGTTTTATTTTATCGTTACAGAAGTGTTATAACTTGGATGCAGATGAAAGCATTTAAACTTTCCATTAGGTTATAAAATGTCCCTTTTCGCGGAGCCCATCAGCATGAGTTCAACCACGTTGAATATACTTGATCACAAATGATAAAACATCTATCATTTTTTACAAATGAAGTTATAATATGAATATCAATATATAAATACTAAAATAGTTTGTTTCTATAAACTTCATTTATGACCATATAGACGACAAAAGGAGGTGGGTTGATTTCATGGAAGTAATAGGTCTAAAACCAATTGCAAGTACAATACACTATAGGAGCTAGTTCTTGTTTTAGGGAGGATATTCTAGACGGGGAGGAGGAGATTATAGACATTACTCGGAACTGTTTTGTTGCTACTCTGTCCCCATATAACTATTGATCTTGCTTCTATTGTTCACACTGTGTAGGCTTCAATTGCTATTGCCCTAGTTCTTGTTTCAGCCTCTACTCCTATTTCCTTTAAAACAATTGAAGACGGACCTTTATCTTTGTGATTAAGCAGGACAAACAAATTTTGAAAATGGGGGGTAGATGTTAGAGGTAAAGTTGTATTTATGCATTGAAAGTTGGATTGTAATAAAAAGGGGATTGATATGTTTACATCTTTAATCTAAAGTTATAAAGTTATGTCTTTATGTATTGTGTAACTCATTTTTGAAGAGGGGGAAGTTATGTTGATGGTTGTGACAATCTAACTTCCGAACTATTGGTTGCTCAATGTCTAGAGATGTGAGAGATGTAGAGAGTTGGATCATCCCTGACCATTGTACCTAAGTACTGTTGTGGTCTATAATCATGTGATTCGATCTTTTGTACATATTTGTTGTACTAACCAGTGTAGATCCATCTTAACTCTGGATCTATCATGGATTGAGAGGGATCAAATCCCTCGAGGTGCAAACCTTACCTCAAGTTTTTTCAATCTAAAATTTTTGTTCACATTGAGGGACTTAATCCCTCTCCGCACATGACAGATCCGGAGTTAAATGGATCTATGCTGGTTCTTAATATATATATATATATAATCCCTCACCAATCTGTTGATGTGGTTTAGGATCTTTGACAAACACTTCCTACTGCTGTCACAAATTTCCCTTACTATTGTAGCACTTCATGTGTATTTCTGGGTGATGACTTTCGTCAAACACTTAGGCTGTAGGTTTACTTCCACTGTAATAACTCTCTGCTGTTGTGTTTTTATGATGTTTGTGAGCTTAGGAGTTTTAAGAAATAGTTTTCATCATTCCCAAAGGTTAACATTTCAATTTTCTGCTGCTGTTATGTATTATACTTTTGTACCAAAGAGAACTTAGTTGCGGCAATGAATATGACGGGCAAGAGTGGAATTAAAGAATAATTAAAACAACTTTAGAACAGCAAGAACAGTAAAACCTCTGTTTTTATTTATTACTGTCAAATCTGCAGCAATCACAAGGAAATAAGTCACAGTTTACTTCAGAGAATGCTTGCTGAGATTAACACAGTCCAGATAAGAATGGAGGGAAATAACAGCAAGGTAATGGCTGCTGTAATGGCCTCTTCTGTTCCAGCAACACCTTCAGTAACAGCCATGAACTCGGCCACAAAGGTTGCTGCCCAGCTAAGGAAATCGGCCCCCAATGAAAGCAAACTCGTCCCTCAAGCAAAGAACTCGCCCAGCAGGAGGATAACTCAGCCAGCAAGGAAAATCTCACCCCTATACTCAGGAAACTTCTCAGAAATGAAGGAATCTAACCCAACACACTAAAATTGGCCCAGCAAAGCAAAGATTCGGCATCCAGCACAAGAAATCGATCCCTACAACTCCCCTACAACACTCAGTTTGGTTTAGCAATGAAGTAAATCGCCTACAATGATAAATTTGGCCCCCTTTGGCAAGAAAATACAGCTACTAATTCAGCTTGCCCTTCCTAAACCAAAATCAACTTCTACCATAGAAATCTCATCTGCCAAATGATGAAATCTCCGTCACAATGAAGCACAATGAAAAGATCTGAATGATCTTCTCTCCACAACCAACTAGGGTGGATGGTCTCACCACCGAAACCACTCTTTCTCCTCTAGGGTTTTTTGTCCCAAGAGCCAAAAGCTACAAGAGCTTCTCAAATTCGTTTTTAGGAAAATAACAAATGCATAACGAGAGAGGGCGCCCTCATTCCTCTTTTATTTCCTTGTTCCCCCTTTGGCTGACCTTTTTACTCTTTTAATAAAGTAAAGTGACTTTATAATTTATCTTTAGTGAAATCACTTTATTAATTTATTAACCTCTTTTACTCCTAAAAGTGATTTATTTGACTTTAAGGCATTTTTAGCCACTGAAAGTCACTTTTAATCCTCTCCACCATTTAGAGCTCTTCATCCTGGTTCCAACGAGCTATTACACCAAGGTGTCCTCTCCAATAATTTGATTAAAATAACACCCTTAGTGAGGTTAATTAAATTATGCTCAATAATACTTCCAAAATTACAGGAATAGTCGAAATGCTCCGGAACCGAAACTAACTGTACAAGAGTGATCATGATGATGAAAGATGATGAGCGAGCTTGGTTGGGCATCATATAACCCATCTAAACCCTCTAAATTCACTAGTAATGTCCAACTACCCCTCTGACCATGTTGACCCAGTCCTTGAAAGTCATCTCCAATCACAGAGCAATAGGACCCAAAACTGGGGACATTATAGTCCTCCCGTCCCAAAGATTGCTTTTCCTCAAGCAATACCATCTCAACCATAAGATCAACAAGATGCACCAAACTGAAACTGAGAGTGATCTCTGGGTCCCAAACCAATTTGGATGAAGTGAAGCACCCTCTGCTCAAAGCGCTGTCCTACAAGGTACTAGCTCGAGAGGCCTCCTGAATACTACCAGTAAGTAGAACAATCAGATACTGCAAAAACTTAGTCAACTCCTCAGAGAATTGCTCCTCTAGAAAACCAATCCCATGCACTCCAGTAGTAAACTCCTGAAAGTAAAACCTGCTCTTCTCTATATCAGTCGTTGAACTGCTAAACGATGTAATCCCAGTGTCCCAAGCTAATCTAAGAAAGGAACCACCATGCTAACACTGCGCCATTCTGATAATAATTGGCTGTCCATCGTGCCCAACTGCATCCTCCACTCCTGGAACCTCACGCTGTAATGTCTCGAAGAACCGTCCCCACTATCAAGGATCATATCCCACCAATGAATCTTAGTGAAGTCCCAAGCTACAATCTCTCTGCCATAATCAATCTTGGGTAGCGGAAAAGAAAATCTTCCCAACCATAACGTATAAGCCTCAGCATATCCCCTCATGTCGCTTCTAGAGTGAAGTTGATCAAACACCGTCAAGGGTATGGTATAGAAGATGTCAACCAAACAATCTCTAAAATTAGACATCCAGGAAAAGCCTCTGTGGCTACCAACTGAAAAATCATCAACAACACTTATTCTCCAAGTGTCAAAGGGGAAATCCCTAATGCTCCAACACACCCAAACTACCAAAAACATCCAGACACCGTCCAGAATCCACCCTCAACTGACTACACCATAACCTGCAAGAGCTCAAAATTTGTCTACCTATGGACTGAAGTTACTATCAATAGCGTGGAAAGGCAAGGGAAGTGGTAATCAATATGAAATCCCTCTGAAAACATAGGAGTCAAAAGTATGGAAGTAGTTGAAAAGTCATCTGAATCTCCTATGTCTAGATCATCTCTACCAATCAATGTCAACCACCAATTCCTCAACTGCTAGTTTGAAGATACCATCCAACGTATTTGTATGACATGAACTGTGGTCCAATGTAAACTGAGGGGAAAGTGGACAAAGATATCATTTTTGAAATGTGATTCACCATCCCTATCTTGACTCAACACCATCCTGCTGGAATCTGCACTTGAATCCCAAATGCTGTGATCGAATCCCATCTCATCATTCGAATCAGAAAGAGCTCCATCATCTCCTCTCAAAGCATCCCAAAAATGAAACAGACCAATCATATGAGTTCCTGGAACGCACATCCAAACTAGAAGTCCACTATGTCTCATACCAACCGACTCCAACTGTGCTACACTGATCAACTTTGTGCCAGTTAGTCTGTACAACTCTTGCCAAAATGTCCAGAGAGCTGTATTGTCCCGATCATTGTCACTGTACTCAGGAAACCTATGGAGCTTAAACCCCTCCCTAAAGAACCAGTTTGCTAACTACGACGCCTCATACTCTGATGAAGTTCCTAAATTATAGTCCCTGCCATGCACCTCCAATAGATCTGTACTGAAATATGTTGACACTCTTTCCCACCTTTGTCCTGAAATGAGTGTAGACTTCCATAATCCTGCTGGATAGGTATGCTCTGACTCATTCTGTTGACAATTCATGCAATCCCTCACATGTCTCCACACATCGTCCTTGAGGCCCTTCCATGAGAACCTCTCTCTGATCCGCTAGTAAGTCTGGAAGTACCCAGGATGCCCTGCCAAGGGTGTATCATGCATAGCCCTCATGATCTCCTCCCTAAGTGTGGACTTAGGGACCAAGTATATGATACCTCTGTAGTAGATGATATCATTAACCTCTTAGTACCTGTCATCTTAAATGTGGCCCTCCATCAACTCGAAAGCAAACCAATCCTTGGAATATTCCACCAGAAGGTGGGACTTCCAATCAACTGAAATCCCCCTGAGCCAATCCAATGTGTCATGGACCGCCTCCCAATGTGTCGGTACATCCCGCACACTGCTCACATGGCTATAATATAAAACATCCGTCATGCCAAACTACCTATCCCTGTCTTGATGATAGCCTAAGTGAAGATCAATCTCTGGAGAGTACTTTGTCCCATGCCTGCATATGTTCTCCATCATGACCTAGGTCTCATCTAACTGTCTCAAATGATCCTCCCCCGTCTTGCTGCATATGAGGGGATCATCGAAGAACACCAACATAAACCCCTGTAGCTGCGGTGTGAAGATGGGGTTCATGCGAGACTGAAAGGTGGCAAGTATGTTGGTTAACCCCAATAGCAAGATCAAGAACTCATTGTGCCCATAATGACACCCAGAATTAGTCAGGTGATATCCCAATCGAAAATAAATCTTCGAGGAATATGTTGCTCGAGGAAGCTCATCTATCCACTTCTCACCCCTCGACAATCCAAACTCAAGGGTATGCTCAATGTCCCTGTCAAGAAGTCTCTCTGAAGGAATCGCCCCACAATCCCATACTGATGCGTCCATGTCCTAAATATATCCATTCCCACAATAAGTGGGTGCATATACCTCCCTGATGGCTAGACCACACGACATATGCTCAACTCCCCCATCTATAGTTATGACTTGAGTTGTCAATGGGCTCCCCAAAAGAAGTGGCTCATGATCTCCAAGATGTAGACTATGTGTATAATTAGAAGTCTCTAAGCCATATATCTCGTCCAACCCATGCAAATCTATGATAATCACCAAGGTGAAACAGGGTCAAAAGCATAATGTCCAAGCATGCATTTCATAATCAAAAGAAACTTAAATACAACATGCTTAATGCCTCAAATATTAGGGTGATTACCTGCCACAATACCTGACTTGTACCGCATGGAGCAAGACCCATGTGTCATCCATAAACTAGCTGGTGTGGTGGATGCACTGACGATGGATCCAAATTGTGGTGATAGAGCGGGCTTCTGTATGTGCAAGTGGACACTGCTATTCATGTGGTTTCTTGGCACTCTATATCTGCAACCTGAGGGCCTCGAGACATCATCTCCTTAGTTATCCCACAAAATGGGGATAACAACTCCTAAAAGTGATTTATTTGACTTTAAGGCATTTTTGGCCATTGAAAGTCACTTTTTATCCTCTCCACCATTTAAAGCTCTTCATCCCAATTCCAACCAGCTATTACACCAAGGTGCCCTCACTCCTCTCCAATAATTTGATTAAAATAACACCCTTAGTGAGATTAATTAAATTATTCTTAGTAATACTCCCAAAACTACGGGAATAGTTGAAATGTTCTGGAACCGAAAATGACTGCACATGAGTGATCCTGATGATGAAAGATGATGAGCGAGCTTGGCTGGGCAACATATAACCCATCTAAACCCTTTGAATTAACTAGTCATGTCCAACTACCCCTCTGACCATGTTGACCCAGTCCCTGAAAGTCATCTCCAATCACAGATGACTAGGATTATGTAGTGGTATACATGGGCATACAATGATGAGCAGTAGTCTGTAGTGGCATGCAGAGGTGTACAATGGAGCACATGGGGATGCATTGGAGTGCGAGGCAGAAGCATACTTGATGGAGCATGGAGTTTTTAGTGGAGAGAGTTCCACTTGGTTTCCATAGTGCGTGGATTTTGGAGATCATATCATCAGCAACCGTAGTACTTGTGATGATGGAGAGAGTAGGGTTGACCATCAGTGCGAGGAGACACCTTTGGATGTGTATGATGGCATGGTAGTAGCGTGGAGTGTGAGTGACTGCTCAGATAGTCCACCAGTGTGCATGGATGAGTTCTTGGTCATACCCTTGGGATTGATCATTGTATGTGACACTTTCCAGTCGGGCATATAGTCGTGGAGGTTTCTGCTACTGTTCCTTGATGCTCTCATCAGGTACAAAAGGACATGGGAGGATTATGTGAGGCAGTTGGATGAGCCTCGAGCCATTATAGATATGAAAAAGATTCTCCATTTGGGGCATGTGGACAATGCACAAGTTGACAGAGGAAGATTGAGGGACGACATGATCTACTTAAGAGATGGCCCATATTTAATCTCTAAGTCCACATTTAGGGAGATGGTCATGAGGGTGACGTATGATACATCTTGGGTAGGGCATTCCGAGAATTTGTATGAGTTTGAGGCACCATAGGAGACAAGGGTATTTTTGAAAACAAGATCTTTCCATACCCTCCATGGGGAATTGTAATAATATCCCTAGATCCTCGGATCGAGATATCAACTACTGGTACTAACTCTGTGGCTCTGTTTTGCAGATTTGATGCGCTAAGGTTTCTGACTGAGTTTTCAAGGTTTCTGGATGCGTTTTGTTGTGTTTTAAGGTTTATATATAGTGCATGCAAATAGATTTGGGACTATAATGTAGTATCCCTAATTTCATAGATCAGAATATGTGCCTCAATTGCCTATTATTTGCTCCTGGAACTGATACACTTTGGGTTTCTGGATGCGTTTAGTAATTCATCTTTAACATGCGTGGTGATTTTGCATGTGGAACAGTTGTTTAATAGTATATAATCAAGCATGCAATAGATAAAGAACACAGAACAAATGCAATCTATGTATTATGAAATAAGACTAAATACAATGCCGCATGCAGTGAAATAAAATGAATCTCTCGGTTAGATCAGAGATGGATCTCAGCTGGAATACAATAAAGAAAATAAAGCAATAATACCTGGAACCAGAAGAATGATGTTGGATCAATGGATGAGCAATATGAACTGTTGCATGCTACGACAACTCACACAACAACTGTTGCAAGACTGGAAAGTTCGCCATGGTGGCTAAACTCCTCAGATCTGCTTGGAATCTGTCTCAAACAGTGCGCCTTGACCTCATACACTCTCCTAGTGTCTGTCAGACTAAAGATCGACCCTCTGTTGATCTGTATTGACCCTGGATGGGATCCCCTGGGGGGTTGCGCCCTAGTGATTCCACCGTCAGAATCTGGCTGTATATATCTCAAACTGAGCACCCTACTATCCCCTGTAATGGGTCAGAAGAGTTTCTCTAGATCTGATCCGGTGACCTCTCGAGAATCCTAAATGTATCCTCCCCAAGTGTTACACCCTCACTGGCTGCTTATGCGTCGAAGAGGACTCTCCCTCGGAATTTGACGAGTAATAGCTCAAAAGATACGCTCTGCCTTCCTCTCAACTGGGTCAGAAGGTAATCTATGAATTCTCCCGGTGCAGGACGAGCTGACCCTCAGAGTTTCCCAGCACTTGCACCCTCCTCCTGATGAAGTGATCACTAGCTATCTGAACCTGTAAATTGCTGCTGCAAAACGATGAAAGATCTGGATGATCTTCTTGGTGACTAGACTGTGTCTCTCAACATCGAAATCAACCCACTGGTGTCTTCCTCTTGGAATCCACAATCTCCACTGATTTGCCTGAACCTGTGTAATCTCCTCAAAGCTCAACTGTCAAATCATAAGATGCATAATGAGGAATTAGGTCGCTTTTCCTCCTCATATACTCCTCCAAAACCCTAATTCGCTGTTGAACTCTATTCTTAGCTTTCTCACTTATGCGCCCTTCTAATTTTAGCTCAAAATCACTTAAAGGCGCTTTTACCCACTTTTCACTTAATGTCACTTTCAAATTATAACATTCTCTAGTGAAGTAACATCAAGTGACCTTGTTTTCTCCTGTATCTCACTGGCTATAGTCTAATAGGGATGTTTAGACTACTAAGCCCTCCTCTCTAGAGCTCCTACTCGGAAAGTGACATTACATATAACCAACTCAACAATTTTATTCAGCAATATAATGGATAATACAAGATAAAATGCGAAAACTCAACAAATCTCTTCAGCTAGATCTATATAGATGAGGATCTTAACTGGAATACAAACAAAACACTGATAAATACTGATAAGTAGATGGATCTAGTAGCTGCAATGAAGATCCGCTGCATGCAACCAAAAATATGTTGCCAAACTGCTGCAAAAGATTGGATAACTCACCCTGGTGGCTATACTCGTCGGAACTGGTTGAGATCTATCTCAACTGGGTCGCCTTGCTCCCTATTACACTCTCCCAACCTCTGAGATGAAACACTTGCTCACTGCTATTCAGTCAAAACCCCAGATGGATGTCCAGACCCCCATACATTGCAAATTGACAAACTAGCACAATCTGTGAGATTTACCCGTTGGAAAAGTGTGAGATCTATCTCATGGAAGCGTTGTGGTCTCCTCTCAAATGGGTTGGAAGGAATTTGGACCTTCCGATCTGGTTGGGCCTAGCAACCCAGAGTACTGATAATTCCTCCTCCAAAACCTCACGCTGCAACTGGAAATATGCGCCCTAGCTGATATTGGACTTCTCTGTGGATATAATCTGATCCTGTAGCTCGATGAAGAACCTGTGTGGTCCTCTCGACGGACTAGGGTGTGTTTTTCAACACCAAACTCTGTCAATGGTGATGGTTTCATCCAGAAATCTACAAAACAAGAAGGAATTCGTTTGACTCCTCTCTGGGTTCTAATTTCCAATTCACAATTTGCAATAATGAGAGAATATAAGTCCCTATCTCTCTTTTATACCCCTTTTCACCTTTTTCCCTTCTAGTGACTTTTAATTCATCTTTACTATTTTCTCATAAAATCACTTTATTAATTTAATGAACCTAAAAAGTGATTAATTAGCCTTTATGATTTCTCCTGCCATTGAAAGTCACTTTTCATCATCCCATCCTGTAGATATGTTTGCCTCGGTTCCAACGAGTTATTACACTAAGGTATTTCTCCAAGAAAGAAGCTCCAAATAGTACCTTTCGTGTAATTAATTATAATATGCCCATTAATAACCTCGTTTTATGAAAATCATCGGAATGCAACGGAACCAAGAACAAGCTGTGCGTAAATGATCCTGATGATGAATAATGGTAAATAAACTAAGTTGGGCCCCATAAAACTCATCCAAAGCCTCCGAGCTCACTGATGACATAGTCTCACCCCTCTGACTTGTCTGACTCAAGCCTCTTGAAGTGAGTCTAACCGCATAATAAGGGAATCCAAAAATGGGGACATGACACTGAGGGGATGGTTTATTTCCAAGTTTAAATAACAAAAAGTAAAATGCTGAAATTGAAACTAAGCTAGAAAATGAAAACTACACTAAGCTACTCTAAGAAATAGAAATCTAAACGAATGTTAGGTGCTGTGATTGATTTTAAGGTTTATTTTAGCTTCCTTA